>OY776277.1:80238786-80481286 GCA_963675445.1 Linnaemya vulpina | reverse complement strand
AAAATGGACGTCGAATTAGGTCGCTATTTTACAGGGATTGCCATCCGAAGGTTTAGTGGATGCAAAACTTTTGGAATTTAAAGAATCTAGTTGTTCCAAAACCTTAAGGATTTTAAAATATATTCGTTTTGTAACTTAACTTATTCTAAAAGTTCACGAGGCTTTATTTCTCCTTCTGCAGTAGAGTGTTTTTCAGATCTTCATTATCATTTGATACTTCCAGTTCATCACTTTCGATTGATAAAGTAAAATCTTCTGCGCCATTTTAATTAATTAAAATGTTGTGGAATATGGCACGACTAAATCTAATTGCAGGCTCTTTCAATAAATGATTTGTTTTGCAATGGAATTTTTAATCCCTTTAAACTATTAAAATGCTCTCTTAGTAAAGCAAAATAGTGTTCAATTCTGATACGATACCGACTCGTATATTTGTAGCTTTGATCTAAAAGTCCAAAAGTAATCCAAATATATGGCACAAATATGCTAAATTTTACATTAGAATGTCCTAGTCCAAGTAACTACTCCGCACATTATTACCACAGGGTTAGTATTGAAATTACTTCATTTCATGGACTACCACAGAAAACTAGTTTGGAAGAATTCTTTTTTTAATATCATTACCACTATAAAAGTTCTATCAGTAGCTATCTGGTATTTAATTATAATATTTTAGTAAATTTTTGGTTTATAATAAGCAGCTGATTTACTTAAATTGTTTATCCGTGATCAATAAAAAATACATTAGAAATATTGTATAGAGATGAGCCTCCCACAATTGAACCTAACTGATATAAAAAACTACTAAATAGCGCTTCTACAGGAAACTGTTTGCATGAATGAGGGCCGTTGAAACCCTCATCACTGTTCCAACCAATTCGGACAATTCACTTATATGTTCTCATCTAAACTAAGTTATACTTCAAATAAAAAGCTGTGCGATTTCGGAACTGAGTGATGAATAAATGGCACTGCGTATCGAAAACACTATGCATCTGTAAGGACATACGTATAACTTTCTAAGATTTAGTCTTCCTTTGAAAATCTAAACAAAAAAAAAAAAAAAGAATTTCACAACAATTTTAAGTGCAAATATATCACAAATAAAATTTTCTTCGAATAATCTGAGAAATTTCGGCTTTTGGTTTTTTCTGGGGATTTTTTAACACATATTTCACTCTTAAAACATACGTTTTACCTTCGCTTCTTTTATTTTAGTGTATTTTCTTTTTGTGTAAACGTTTTGTATTCACTGACATTTATTATTTAAAACTGTTTACAGTTTCAAAGGGAGGCGTTATCATGAAAACCATTATTATAGTGACATTAGAATTGATAGAGAACACATTACAATTCTGAATTGAAATAGTTTTCATAAATTGAATTTTGCATCAATTTTTTTTTATGAAATAAAAATATATATAATATTATAGACCTCCAGATAAATCTGAAGAGTAGATGAAAGATCAAGACAAAACATATTTTACTGTGGTAAAAATAAATATAAACCAAATATAAGCGACAAAGGGCTTTAATTTGAAAAAGGAATCCTTGTAAAAGGCCCCAATCCTCATTTATCAAAAGGAGCTATTCCGAAGACTTCAAATATCAAGAAAAATTATGATAATAAATAAAAATATGCCAATAAATGTAATGGAAACAGAAGAATTTAAATCCTGTAATGTAGGTATTGAAAATTTACAAGACTTTATTTATGATACAGGATGCAAAATGATTTACAAAATTATCCACATCAAAATGATATCGATTTTGAATCAAGTTCTCTTTCTGATAATCGGTGAAGCGTAACTATTAAGAGGCAGAAACGCAATTTAACTAATCTTAAGACACGAAGCGTTAATAAAGAAAATGTTATTATCGTAATAATAGATTTGCTTTGTTAGGCGATTTAAACGTAGGACAAGAAATTTTTGATCATTAATATCAATAATATCAATAATCATAATGTTAATAATACAGAAAATAATGTTTATCTAAAAAATCATTTTGTCCAGCAATATTTCTTCAATATGTTAACATAAAATCTTAAATTGACCAACTTACTTCGCAAAATATTGATTTTAAAATTCAAAATCAATCCAAATTTAAAAGTAAGCTTTATTTTAAAGATGTATCAGTTCACACTGAAATTTTGCAATTAGTAAAAGAAAAAGAAATTTCTTCATATTTGTTCAACCCTAAAGAATTAAAACTGCAAAGTATTGTTTGTAGGGGCCTATTACCATAAATCAGATCAAAATGCAATAAAATTAGAAATTGATAAAATTGTACCCGAAACTATTGATAGTGTTAGAAAATGTTCCAGTTATTGTTCAATAAAAAAAAATTTTTAATATGGATCTATACATTTTCCAAGTCGTCAAATCATTTGTTTAGGTCTTTCTATAATATTAAATCATTCTCAAAGTTCGATGGATTAATTTTGGGCGGTGATTTAAACTGTAAACATATATCTTGGGAAGATTCAGTAAATAATTTTAATGGTGAAGTATTACACAATTGGCTTAAAAATGAATCGTTTTCGATAACTACAATTTGTGATTCCAATCCTACATATCCAGGAGGTCCCTCTCCCTTAGATCATTTTCTGTCGAGTAAAAATATTATTCATGAAGTTCAATCTAATTATAGAACTTATACACTTCCTACTTTTTCAGACCATGTCCCTTTAAATTAGAGATCAAATTTAATGAATTTAATTTTTTAATAAAAGTGGCTGAAAATTTTGTTTCATTTTAAAATACTAATTTGAATTCGACGTAAGTTCATAGCTTTCAAATTATATTCCACCAATCAATAAAAATGTATCAAATAATGAAATTGATGAATTTGTTCCACCATAAATTTTACATCGCAAAATCCATTCAGAAACTTGTCGAAGATCTGAACGAAATTTGTTATATCCGAAACTGTAAAAAAACTTTTAAATATAAAATATACTTGGCAGAAAGATTTGACTATAATGTATAGAAGAACTCTAAGAAGGAATAATTCGGAGTATATATTAGTTTCAAAACAAATAGATTTAATCTAAATTATTACAACACAGAAAAAAATTACAAGGCCGACCTATAAATTTTGATAGAGGAGACAAAAAAAATAGATACGTGTATCGGCATTTTTAAAGTTTACATCTGAATTTCGTGCATAAATGGTATTTGATATAGTGTTTCCAAACTTAACTTATTGAGTTCTTCCAGACAGATAAGATTTTAACCAATTTAAAGCAGAATTATTAAAGCCCATAAGTGATAGTTGTGTAATTTACTATTAAAAAACGTAACTTTATATTCCGGTATAGTACGCTTACCGCAGATATAGCAAACCAATCAAATTTTTGCCAAAGTATATTTTACACGTATAGTTTAATTGTTTACTTTAATTTTTCTTATTTTTGAAGTAAAACACTCAAATCACAAAACAAATTATGTGACACGTTTTCAGTACAATTAGAAGTACAGCTCTGGACTTTTGTGTTGCTTTTTTTTCATTATTTTTGTTGTAATGTAACGATAATATTTTTGCGAAACATTTTAGCCCCTTAAATCCCTGATTTAATGGTGTTTTTGCTCTTTTTTAAAAGAAGGACAAAAAAGACCCATACCTTGAGGAGTTAGAGGGTTAACACATTCTACAAAAATTACGAAGGTAAAATAATAGAGATATTACTGGTTTTTAGTTAAATTTGCTCTTTTTTAAAAGAAGGACAAAAAAGACCCATACCTTGGGGAGTTAGAGGGTTAACATATTTTACAAAAATATTCTGCATAACATTTTACATAAATTTGCTGAACACATTTTATACCTAAAATGGAAGGATCACATGGATTCTTAAGCCGATTTACAATAAGAATGTGCCAGAGCTGGGAAATTTTAATGCCCCTTCAAATGAAATTCAGATGTAAACTTTAAAAACGCCGATACACGTATCTATTTTTTTGTCTCCTCTATCAAAATTTATAGGTCGGACCTTGTAATTTTGCAAAAAATTTGATATTGTTGTACAGTGTTATCAAAGAACGAATAGAATTCCAACAAGTAAAAAATTTTAACGGTCCAACGGCAGTAGTAGGGAACTGTATGTGCTGCGACCATTAAAAATATTAAATTTCAGCAATTAAATTTGAAATTTTTCAATTTTAATTGCCAAAATTCTCAAATTTCCCAAAATTCTCAAATTTCATTTTGTGTGTGTTCGTGTGTGTATTTTTTCCCACGGTTTAGTAGGGGCGTTCACATTGTTGTTTTTTTTAAAATAAAATGTTGGGGTAGGCGTGGGAATTTGTGTCTGTCCATATGTGACGTTGAGAATACATGTCCGTCGGTATGTGAGCGTGGGAATTTGTGTCTGTCCATATGTGACGTTGAGAATACATGTCCGTCGGTATGTGAGCGTGGGAATTTGTGTCTGTCCATATGTGACCTTGAGAATACATGTCCGTCGGTATGTGAGCGTGGGAATTTCTGTCTGTCCATTTACACTGTGTACGCCTGGTGAATAAAAAAATTTAGAAGCATTTTTAGGAATCACACTATTTAAAAAGTGTAGTAGTTATATATGGATACCCTTAATGTTTGTGGTTCGTTCCTTCTTGCTGGAGTGAGATTTTTTCTTTTATTTTTTTGCTTATTAAAATTTGGTGTGTTTACTTAAGATTTGTCGTCCAGCAATTCACTGTTTTTTTTTTACTTTTTTGCTTGCAGTGCTTGAGTCTGGAGGAATAATTTGATTATTCTGATCTTGAAGACGTTGTGAAAAAAAAAAATTACTATTGCATAAATATTGAAACTGATGTTTTGTTTATTTTATACATGACGATCATCGATGGATTTTATTTGGGGATCTGGATGGTGGTGCGATTTCTGTATTTTGTAGAATATGAATATTTATGCTATGTTTAAGTGTGTGTGTTTTTTGTGTTCTGAGTGGCGGTTGGAATGTCTGGCTGTCAGACAGTCTGTGTGTGTGACGATTGGTGAGTCTGTATGACAGTCCGCTTTCCTGGTCAGTATAAAATGTGATAAGGTGTACATATTCATGCGTACATAAATATCTACAAATTTATTTCATTTACGCATATACATACAAACAAATAATAAGCGTTTATTCTTTGTGCCCAAATATTCCCTTGACCATTTGAATGAATGAATGAACCATTGTGTATGTTTGTTTGTGTGTTCTCTGAAAAAAATAAATATGTATGTAGGTTTTTTGTTCGAAATAAAAAGACATTTATTTTAATTTTTATAAGCATTTATTTAAAAGTTTGTTAACACTTTCATTTTTAAGTAAAATTGCATTCCTTAAGGCACAAACACCATAGTCGTGATAGCTACAATAGAGATATATGGAATGCTTAGTTTCCATTTGTTTGAAATTAATGCAGCCAATGTCTTCAATGTTATAAACTGTTTGATGAATAATTTTTTCCAGCCATTTTTTCTTCTCTCCCCCCTTAACATATATTTGTGAATTTCTTATATTCGATTTTAAAAACTTGCAAACGCTTTGAAATGAGACTGATCCATCATTCCAGTTAATATGATGATAGTTTTTTGTTAACCAAACTGCTTCTCTCTGTTTTTTGGCCGATAAACATGCGAAATCAAAAGGAGGTTTTATGATGAAATTGAACCATTCCTTGTTGCTGAAAACTACAGCTAGTTCTTTTGCGATGAAGTCATTTGAATTAGTTTTGAAACCTTGCAAGTCTACAAAAACAATATCACCATCCATGTTATTTAATTTATAAGAGCTTCCGGACTTGACCTTTTATTGGTATGTATTCTATTATGCGGTCATGAATAAGAACGCAGTAAGCTGATGTTTTTGCTGGAATATTTGTTGCTGTTTCAAATTCAATTTTTATGTCGATTGGTCCGGTATTGAGCGTTTCGTTTTGGTGACTGACATCGACTACAATAATTGGAGCGTTATTTTTAAACTCTTGACCTGTTAGAAGAGGTTGGGGTTGTTTCATGTAGTAGCTTTGTTGGAATCTTAGATACATATCATATAGAATCGCATAGCGCTCATTTTTGAATTTTATATTAAGATCGTCATATGGGTAAGATGTTGAGTTTAAATGTACTTTTAAGTTAGTAAGATCACAATGAACAAACTTGTTTTCTTGTTGAAAGGCAATCAAGACAAAACGAGGGCGTTCTTTATTAGCGGCCAGTTTAACATTCCATATGTGATTGGTTCCCGTATTAAGGTGTGGATTCATATGACAATCCCAACTACGGAATGCCATTGGTATAGCAGCACCATTATTAAGTATTTTGATCATATTCAATTTACTATGATCAGATAATTGAACATGTGGAATTCTCCATGATATTAGTGAAATTGTAAGTTTTGCTTTCTCGGTGGAAACATTCGAGTGTATAAGATCTTCATCGTTCTTATTACGCAAGAGTATCAATTCATGTTTACCATATAATAAAACTTTATTGTAGTCTTCAGCGAATCCTAAAAGAAGTTTGAGTGGTACATAGAAATTAAAATTTCCATTTTGGAGATCTATTTTATCAAGTTTATTCCATCCGGCATTTTGCAACACAACGCTTTCCGTAGGTGATAAAGAAACCAAATTTTTTATGGTACTGGTGGCTCCCAAATATCTTGTATGATCAATTTCAATACCATTCAGTTCATAGCGGATTTCATCAAAGAGATATGCAACAAAATTATTTTTCAACTGAAAGTTGGGTGTAGATTTCGATGTTTTTTCGTCTACAACAAGTCCTTCCACATATATATAGCTTTCACTGGGTAACACATATAGATCTTGGTTTTGTATTGAAATTCTTATTTCATCGTTGTTGTTAAAAGACTGAAGGTATGGTATGTATGTGTGATCTGATCAACCACGCGAAGAGCTAGTGAACTTATCTCTCTGGAGTTTACTGGCAAATAAATAAGATTTTTGGGAATCTCAACTATTTTATATCCAGCCGGTACATTAATCGGAAATTCATGTAGTGTATGAGCTTTAGAATTATTCATATAAGTATTAACCACAATACTGCTTTCAATCCTCAAGAGATTCACCTTAAAGATATTCACTGGAAGATCAGAGTAATGTTCTTTGTTTGGCGTTAATATTCTGCTATTGAATCCTAAAAGTCTACCTATTGTATTTTCTTTATTAAAATATATTGGTTCTTTAGAGCTGCTGACTTTGACTTGCATTGTATTGTTATTAGCTTCAATCAAAATTTTGTTTTCTGGTCTATATCGTTTGTATTGTTCTTCTATATAGTCAACTATATCATTTAATTCATAAGATCCGATCGGTATTTCAATTACAAGTTCACCGATATAAAATATATTGTTGTAGACATCCACATTCGGGATACTGTTGTATGAATGAAAATCAGTTAGAGCACATTCATAGGTTCCGTTTAAGTCAATAGGAGGAAAATAATTAGCAGGTAGCTCTGATGAATTGGAGCTCAGAGTCAATGTTATTGACATTGTGACTGTTTGATTATAAATAAATGAGGTTAAACACACAGTATGATTTATAAGAAGCAGTTTCGTATTTATTGTTTATTTACTTATTTTAAACTAAATTAAATATTGATGCCATTGTTGTTGTTTTTGTTGTTGTTTATTTATTGTATTCTTCCATTTACAATATCTCATCTTTGCTTATCCAAGAATTGTGCTCATTACCAAAGCCCAGCCACTTGACAAACACCTTATGTCCTTTAGTTTTGAGAACCTTTTCAACTAGGTATGTATTAGGATATCTGGTTTTTGAAAGTTCTTCTTCATAGAATCCACCTTTAATAGGATTTCCGCGATAGTCTTCTAATATATATGTTGTAGGATATGTATTTTGTACTCTTTTAATTGTAAAGATTTCTGTTGTCCAATTCGGAGTATAACCTTTTTCAAAAATGTTTTTATATTTGCTTATGCGTACATGATCTCCTGCATTAAATTTTGACATTTTATACATCTTTAAATGACTGTATACTGTGTTTAAAAGCTGTTTTTCATTTGTTGAATTTACTTTAATCGGTGACATTTTAATGGTGCGATGAATTTTTCTATTGTATGCATCAAGTAAATCTCTATACATATCAATCCAATTATATGAACCATTTAAGCTAAATTCCTTCCACATCGTTCCTTTTAATGTTCTATTGAATCGTTCTACTATTGAGGCTTTCATAGTGCTATATGTTGAGTAGTGATTAATATTGTATTTATTCATCAACTGACTGAAATGTTTATTGAAAAATTCTTTACCATCGTCTGTTTGCAAGTTTTTCGGTATTCGTCCCAATTTGAAAATATTCTCCATTGCCTGAGTTGTTTCGAATGCATTCTTTCTGCTCAAAGGTACTGCCCAAGCAAATTTTGAGAATGTATCAATTACAGTTAGCAAAAATCGATAATTTCTATTGTCTAAGGAATAATTTCCCATTTCAACTAAATCAGCTTGCCAAAGATCATCTATTCCTTTCATCACAACTCTACGACGTACAAAACGTTTTCGAGCCTGCTTATGCAATTCATTTACAACATTTCTCTTTGAAGACATCTTATTTTTCCAGTCGGTGTTTTAAGTGTGTTGTGATCTACTTGATGCACTTGCACCTATTGATACGAACATGTAATTTTCTATTCTATAAATTTTTTCCCGTAGCTCTTCAATTTCCATATCAAAAAGTGATTTATTACCATCCATTTTCTTATTGATATCCTGCAAATGAGCATTAAGATTTTCTAACTGGAAAGCTACTTCTTGTTGCTGTTTTTTGAGTTCAGTTTGCAGAAACAATTTACTGATAACATCGTTTTCCTCCACAGCATTTGCAACATTTTTGATTCTCTTGTATTGGACATCAATGTTTTTGTTCGTATCCATAAAGAAGCCCAACAACTTAGGCGCATTTTTGGTTGAAATTACTTCACTTCTATCGTTAATATAATGTCCAAATTTATCAACGGACATGTCTTATATAAAAATCTATGTATGTATATAGTTTATACAATTATATTAGCTTCACGTAGTTCTTCAATAATTGAGACAATTTCGTTGTTGTGATTAGTATGGCCTGCAGACTGTGATGCAAGCAGTAGTCTAAGTCGATCTACCAACTCGTTTGGATCATCCCAGTATATATAGTTTGGATTATGAGGGTTAAACTGCATCAAACCCCTTCCTAAATAATTACTTTTTGTTACATCTGATGAGCCTGTATGATTGTCTCCTTTGAAAAGTTTTCCAATAATATGTTTGTACTTATGGGCTATGCTCCCTTTGATTTGACCATCAGACTTATAGCCTCTCCTGTGGGCATTGGTAGCAAGTAATATTTTTTTATAGATTTCAAGCTCGAATTTATCATAGTTTTTTGGTGCTTTATGAAACATTAAAGAAAAAAGTCCTGGCGTGAGCGCCCATATTTGTCCCCCAACCTGTATCTTATCTTGATTTAACTCGATGGTGCTATTACCAAATCTCCATTCGTTATTATTATCTTTATGTGGACCATAGTTAGTATCTAGTTCGTTTCTCGATTGCAATAGTGATAAGTCAGAATAACTTTCTTCATTATTCGAATTTTGTGAGTAAAAGTCATCTTCATCATAATTACTGCTACTTTTACTATTAGATTGCTTAAAAATTTTTTGTTCACTTAGTTTCTTGGGCGTACTCGTTTCCAATTTTATTGTTGAGTTCTGAGGATGAAAACTTTCATTGTCATCAATTCCAGTTTCCTTATCACTCGGTTCTTTTTTAACTGGTCTACCAACGTATTTAGAGCTATTGATAAATTCTTTTAAAGGTTCTGTGATAGGCTTGAATGTATCTGTTAATTGCTGATGTGTATCTATTTCTCCAGTTTTTATACTACGAAGCTTTTTCTTCAAGATATTTCTTGTTGCCACCAAGTCTTTAAGAATTTGTTCATTCATTTTAGCTATCAGGTCAGTTCAATAGGAAGCAGATCAGGTTATCAGGTCAGTTTAACAGCTATCAGGTCAGTTTATCAGGTACCAGATCAGCTTATCAGGTCAATTTAACAGCTATCAGGTCAGTTTATCAGGTATCAGACCAGCTTATCAGGTCAGTTTAACAGACCAGCTTATCAGGTCAGTTTAACAGGTATCAGGTCAGTTTATCAGGTATCAGATCTGCTTATCTGATCAGTTACAATAATCACATGTATAAAGTTTGAAGTCAGATTAAATACTGCAGGGTGCATTTGATGAACAGTAAATTATATTATGATGAAGTAATCAAATGACTTTCTATAACGACCATTGTTTAGTTCATTATCTTTACTTATCACCAAAAATCCGTATTTTTCCTTCCAACATTCTCTACAAATTCGTTGAAACATTTCAAAGTTCATGTCGCTAGCAACGTGATCATCATATACATGTTTCATATTTGTCGAATCTTGTTTAAACATAATAATTACATTAGCATTATCTCTTATCAAATGTTTTGGAATCCGCGTGTAAGTCTGACACAAGTAAAATGAGTCTACTTTCTTATGACGACCCATACAAAAATATGCACGTATATTGTTTTGCTTTTCACATGCAACATCATCAAAAATCATAATTGAATTGCTTTTAGCTTCACTAGGAGGAACAACGTCCTCGTTTTCTGCAAATGTGTAGTATCCGATTCCTTTAATTGGTGAAATTAATTTCTTTAGGTATTCATATTTAGGTTGATATAAAGATTTTGAGTACAAGTAAATATTTTCAAACTTGAGACCATTAGGACTTTCCAGCAAACTAATCATTATGTTAGTTTTTCCACAATTTGAAGGACCAACTATTAATGTTCGAATAGAATTTGGTAACAAGGAACTATGTCTTATTTTTTTACTGTCATTTGAACAAATATCAGCATTACGAACTAAAATATTTTTATGTTGTTTTATGAAGCGCATTTTAATAACTACTTGCTAAACTTGCGAACAATATCTTTTATTGTAGATTAAATTAATATGGTTGTACTTTATAACAAAAGTTTTAGTCACAAACAAGCTATCGTTGGAGAAGGTTTACTAAATAAAGCAATAAATTCTCTACCTTTTGAATTACATCTTCCTGGATACCAGTATTGTGGACCTGGCACAAGATTACAAAAGCGTTTAGATAGAGGAGATAAAGGAATTAACTTATTGGATGCTGCTTGCAAAAATCACGATATTGCTTACTCGAAAAATAAAGACTTAAACAGCAGACATCAAGCTGACAAAATTCTTGAAAATACGGCTTGGGAAAGAGTTCTTTCAAAAGATAGTGATCTTGCAGAAAAAACATTTTCATATATAGTCACCAACGCAATGAAAGCAAAAACTAAACTTGGCATGGGTGTTGAAGCAAAGAAAAGGAATACAGTGAAAAGACCATCACCACGAATTCGTATAAATGACAAAAATCTGTTTCATAAAACAATTAAATCAGCAACAAAGATATTGAAGAAGGAAAAACCACAAGATATTAATTCAGCCATTAAGATTGCTCGTAAAGCTATCAGTAAATCTCTTAAGGGGAAAAAAGCTCGTGTTATAATACCGCGTATTATAAATGTTCCAAAAATTGGTGGTTTTTTGCCCATAATACCGATTCTAACTGCTCTAGGTGCACTTGGTAGTCTAGCAACTGGAGGTGCCTCTATAGCTAAAGCTGTAAATGCAACAAAGAATGCAAAAAAACAACTTGAGGAAGCCACCAGACACAATAAGGCAATGGAGTCTATTGCTGTGGGAGAAGGACTGTACCTTAAACCATATAAAAACGGTTATGGACTTGTTTGTAAAGATCATTCAAAAAACTATTAGAAATGCTACCCAACAGACCATTATCAGAATTTGATCTAAGAAAATTTTCAAAATATATTCCACACTTTAGAGGAGTTTATATGTTGGATTCACTACCAAAACGACCAAAGACTGTAGAGTGTGGAATAATCAATTTGGATTTATCAACAGGCCCAGGTACTCATTGGGTAGCATACTATAGGAACAAGAATGAAAAACAATATTTCGACAGCTTTGGAAATTTACAACCTCCTCTAGAATTAATCAAATATTTAGGTAGAAATATTCAATACAACTACAATCAATATCAAAACTTTAATACATATAATTGCGGTCACTTATGTTTGAAATTTCTTTATGATATAACCAAAGATATTAAATAAAACACAATCATATATATTTATATACATACATATTTAAAAACATTTTCTTTTTTATTATTATTATTATTTTTTTCTTGTTAAGTACAAAATATATGAACATAACATATTTTTTACTGCCAAACGGGGTACTGAGAGTTTGGTATTAAAAACTCGTTCATCTCGCTTTCTAAGATCAGGTTTCGCTCTCCTTTTCTTTGTAGTCGATATTTATTATTCGAAAGATCTTCTAATTCTGCATTGGTCAATGCATTGTATCGGTTGGGGAGAAACATTATGTGGTTTTCCAGCTCAAGTTGAACTGTTTCCCCATACTTTGTTGTTACTCGCTTTGCACGTACGATTGTGTGTTTGGATAATTCATCTAGATCCTTTATATGGATTAAGGATTTTGTATTGTACGAATTAAATTTTTCCACTAGATCCATTGCGGTAGAAATTTTTCACAACTTATAGCTTTGAACTTTTATTGCAAACTAATCTCGATTTTAGCTTTCTAGACTGTAAGAAGCTTAACAGAAAATCATTATACAATGATTTTTTTGTTTTATTTTTGACAAAAGACGAAGTGAGGAAAAATTAAATATATATATAAGTAATTAAAACTAAGTAGTTGAAAAAGGATAGAGAGATGTTATATATACGTATTCATTTTTTTGAGTCGAATTTTAAATTATTTTTTGGACTAAAAACGCTGACATTATTGTAACTGATCAGATAAGCAGATCTGATACCTGATAAACTGACCTGATACCTGTTAAACTGACCTGATAAGCTGGTCTGATACCTGTTAAACTGACCTGATAAGCTGGTCTGATACCTGATAAACTGACCTGATAAGCTGATCTGGTACCTGATAAACTGACCTGATAGCTGTTAAACTGACCTGATAACCTGATCTGCTTCCTATTGAACTGACCTGATAGCTAAAATGAATGAACAAATTCTTAAAGACTTGGTGGCAACAAGAAATATCTTGAAGAAAAAGCTTCGTAGTATAAAAACTGGAGAAATAGATACACATCAGCAATTAACAGATACATTCAAGCCTATCACAGAACCTTTAAAAGAATTTATCAATAGCTCTAAATACGTTGGTAGACCAGTTAAAAAAGAACCGAGTGATAAGGAAACTGGAATTGATGACAATGAAAGTTTTCATCCTCAGAACTCAACAATAAAATTGGAAACGAGTACGCCCAAGAAACTAAGTGAACAAAAAATTTTTAAGCAATCTAATAGTAAAAGTAGCAGTAATTATGATGAAGATGACTTTTACTCACAAAATTCGAATAATGAAGAAAGTTATTCTGACTTATCACTATTGCAATCGAGAAACGAACTAGATACTAACTATGGTCCACATAAAGATAATAATAACGAATGGAGATTTGGTAATAGCACCATCGAGTTAAATCAAGATAAGATACAGGTTGGGGGACAAATATGGGCGCTCACGCCAGGACTTTTTTCTTTAATGTTTCATAAAGCACCAAAAAACTATGATAAATTCGAGCTTGAAATCTATAAAAAAATATTACTTGCTACCAATGCCCACAGGAGAGGCTATAAGTCTGATGGTCAAATCAAAGGGAGCATAGCCCATAAGTACAAACATATTATTGGAAAACTTTTCAAAGGAGACAATCATACAGGCTCATCAGATGTAACAAAAAGTAATTATTTAGGAAGGGGTTTGATGCAGTTTAACCCTCATAATCCAAACTATATATACTGGGATGATCCAAACGAGTTGGTAGATCGACTTAGACTACTGCTTGCATCACAGTCTGCAGGCCATACTAATCACAACAACGAAATTGTCTCAATTATTGAAGAACTACGTGAAGCTAATATAATTGTATAAACTATATACATACATAGATTTTTATATAAGACATGTCCGTTGATAAATTTGGACATTATATTAACGATAGAAGTGAAGTAATTTCAACCAAAAATGCGCCTAAGTTGTTGGGCTTCTTTATGGATACGAACAAAAACATTGATGTCCAATACAAGAGAATCAAAAATGTTGCAAATGCTGTGGAGGAAAACGATGTTATCAGTAAATTGTTTCTGCAAACTGAACTCAAAAAACAGCAACAAGAAGTAGCTTTCCAGTTAGAAAATCTTAATGCTCATTTGCAGGATATCAATAAGAAAATGGATGGTAATAAATCACTTTTTGATATGGAAATTGAAGAGCTACGGGAAAAAATTTATAGAATAGAAAATTACATGTTCGTATCAATAGGTGCAAGTGCATCAAGTAGATCACAACACACTTAAAACACCGACTGGAAAAATAAGATGTCTTCAAAGAGAAATGTTGTAAATGAATTGCATAAGCAGGCTCGAAAACGTTTTGTACGTCGTAGAGTTGTGATGAAAGGAATAGATGATCTTTGGCAAGCTGATTTAGTTGAAATGGGAAATTATTCCTTAGACAATAGAAATTATCGATTTTTGCTAACTGTAATTGATACATTCTCAAAATTTGCTTGGGCAGTACCTTTGAGCAGAAAGAATGCATTCGAAACAACTCAGGCAATGGAGAATATTTTCAAATTGGGACGAATACCGAAAAACTTGCAAACAGACGATGGTAAAGAATTTTTCAATAAACATTTCAGTCAGTTGATGAATAAATACAATATTAATCACTACTCAACATATAGCACTATGAAAGCCTCAATAGTAGAACGATTCAATAGAACATTAAAAGGAACGATGTGGAAGGAATTTAGCTTAAATGGTTCATATAATTGGATTGATATGTATAGAGATTTACTTGATGCATACAATAGAAAAATTCATCGCACCATTAAAATGTCACCGATTAAAGTAAATTCAACAAATGAAAAACAGCTTTTAAACACAGTATACAGTCATTTAAAGATGTATAAAATGTCAAAATTTAATGCAGGAGATCATGTACGCATAAGCAAATATAAAAACATTTTTGAAAAAGGTTATACTCCGAATTGGACAACAGAAATCTTTACAATTAAAAGAGTACAAAATACATATCCTACAACATATATATTAGAAGACTATCGCGGAAATCCTATTAAAGGTGGATTCTATGAAGAAGAACTTTCAAAAACCAGATATCCTAATACATACCTAGTTGAAAAGGTTCTCAAAACTAAAGGACATAAGGTGTTTGTCAAGTGGCTGGGCTTTGGTAATGAGCACAATTCTTGGATAAGCAAAGATGAGATATTGTAAATGGAAGAATACAATAAATAAACAACAACAAAAACAACAACAATGGCATCAATATTTAATTTAGTTTAAAATAAGTAAATAAACAATAAATACGAAACTGCTTCTTATAAATCATACTGTGTGTTTAACCTCATTTATTTATAATCAAACAGTCACAATGTCAATAACATTGACTCTGAGCTCCAATTCATCAGAGCTATCTGCTAATTATTTTCCTCCTATTGACTTAAACGGAACCTATGAATGTGCTCTAACTGATTTTCATTCATACAACAGTATCCCGAATGTGGATGTCTACAACAATATATTTTATATCGGTGAACTTGTAATTGAAATACCGATCGGATCTTATGAATTAAATGATATAGTTGACTATATAGAAGAACAATACAAACGATATAGACCAGAAAACAAAATTTTGATTGAAGCTAATAACAATACAATGCAAGTCAAAGTCAGCAGCTCTAAAGAACCAATATATTTTAATAAAGAAAATACAATAGGTAGACTTTTAGGATTCAATAGCAGAATATTAACGCCAAACAAAGAACATTACTCTGATCTTCCAGTGAATATCTTTAAGGTGAATCTCTTGAGGATTGAAAGCAGTATTGTGGTTAATACTTATATGAATAATTCTAAAGCTCATACACTACATGAATTTCCGATTAATGTACCGGCTGGATATAAAATAGTTGAGATTCCCAAAAATCTTATTTATTTGCCAGTAAACTCCAGAGAGATAAGTTCACTAGCTCTTCGCGTGGTTGATCAAAACGGCGACTTAATTAATTTCAGAGGTGAGGAAATTACAATACGAATACATTTAAGGACAACTAAATAATGATAATATACAACAGGAGTATATCGAAGAATACTACAGCAACATCTAATTCTCAAACGTTACAATCTAAGCAACAATTGAAAAGATCTGTTCGTCAAAAATCGCTTACAGCAGCAAACAAGAGTTTTCTCAAGTCACTGAACTTTAAACTGAAAACAAAATGAGTTCAATAATAGACGTTTTAGATAAACCAATATCTGACGAAAATATTATCAAAAAGGATTATCACACATACATACCATACCTTCAGTCTTTTAACAACAACGATGAAATAAGAATTTCAATACAAAACCAAGATCTATATGTGTTACCCAGTGAAAGCTATATATATGTGGAAGGACTTGTTGTAGACGAAAAAACATCGAAATCTACACCCAACTTTCAGTTGAAAAATAATTTTGTTGCATATCTCTTTGATGAAATCCGCTATGAACTGAATGGTATTGAAATTGATCATACAAGATATTTGGGAGCCACCAGTACCATAAAAAATTTGGTTTCTTTATCACCTACGGAAAGCGTTGTGTTGCAAAATGCCGGATGGAATAAACTTGATAAAATAGATCTCCAAAATGGAAATTTTAATTTCTATGTACCACTCAAACTTCTTTTAGGATTCGCTGAAGACTACAATAAAGTTTTATTATATGGTAAACATGAATTGATACTCTTGCGTAATAAGAACGATGAAGATCTTATACACTCGAATGTTTCCACCGAGAAAGCAAAACTTACAATTTCACTAATATCATGGAGAATTCCACATGTTCAATTATCTGATCATAGTAAATTGAATATGATCAAAATACTTAATAATGGTGCTGCTATACCAATGGCATTCCGTAGTTGGGATTGTCATATGAATCCACACCTTAATACGGGAACCAATCACATATGGAATGTTAAACTGGCCGCTAATAAAGAACGCCCTCGTTTTGTCTTGATTGCCTTTCAACAAGAAAACAAGTTTGTTCATTGTGATCTTACTAACTTAAAAGTACATTTAAACTCAACATCTTACCCATATGACGATCTTAATATAAAATTCAAAAATGAGCGCTATGCGATTCTATATGATATGTATCTAAGATTCCAACAAAGCTACTACATGAAACAACCCCAACCTCTTCTAACAGGTCAAGAGTTTAAAAATAACGCTCCAATTATTGTAGTCGATGTCAGTCACCAAAACGAAACGCTCAATACCGGACCAATCGACATAAAAATTGAATTTGAAACAGCAACAAATATTCCAGCAAAAACATCAGCTTACTGCGTTCTTATTCATGACCGCATAATAGAATACATACCAATAAAAGGTCAAGTCCGGAAGCTCTTATAAATTAAATAACATGGATGGTGATATTGTTTTTGTAGACTTGCAAGGTTTCAAAACTAATTCAAATGACTTCATCGCAAAAGAACTAGCTGTAGTTTTCAGCAACAAGGAATGGTTCAATTTCATCATAAAACCTCCTTTTGATTTCGCATGTTTATCGGCCAAAAAACAGAGAGAAGCAGTTTGGTTAACAAAAAACTATCATCATATTAACTGGAATGATGGATCAGTCTCATTTCAAAGCGTTTGCAAGTTTTTAAAATCGAATATAAGAAATTCACAAATATATGTTAAGGGGGGAGAGAAGAAAAAATGGCTGGAAAAAATTATTCATCAAACAGTTTATAACATTGAAGACATTGGCTGCATTAATTTCAAACAAATGGAAACTAAGCATTCCATATATCTCTATTGTAGCTATCACGACTATGGTGTTTGTGCCTTAAGGAATGCAATTTTACTTAAAAATGAAAGTGTTAACAAACTTTTAAATAAATGCTTATAAAAATTAAAATAAATGTCTTTTTATTTCGAACAAAAAACCTACATACATATTTATTTTTTTCAGAGAACACACAAACAAACATACACAATGGTTCATTCATTCATTCAAATGGTCAAGGGAATATTTGGGCACAAAGAATAAACGCTTATTATTTGTTTGTATGTATATGCGTAAATGAAATAAATTTGTAGATATTTATGTACGCATGAATATGTACACCTTATCACATTTTATACTGACCAGGAAAGCGGACTGTCATACAGACTCACCAATCGTCACACACACAGACTGTCTGACAGCCAGACATTCCAACCGCCACTCAGAACACAAAAAACACACACACTTAAACATAGCATAAATATTCATATTCTACAAAATACAGAAATCGCACCACCATCCAGATCCCCAAATAAAATCCATCGATGATCGTCATGTATAAAATAAACAAAACATCAGTTTCAATATTTATGCAATAGTAATTTTTTTTTTTCACAACGTCTTCAAGATCAGAATAATCAAATTATTCCTCCAGACTCAAGCACTGCAAGCAAAAAAGTAAAAAAAAAACAGTGAATTGCTGGACGACAAATCTTAAGTAAACACACCAAATTTTAATAAGCAAAAAAATAAAAGAAAAAATCTCACTCCAGCAAGAAGGAACGAACCACAAACATTAAGGGTATCCATATATAACTACTACACTTTTTAAATAGTGTGATTCCTAAAAATGCTTCTAAGTTTTTTTATTCACCAGGCGTACACAGTGTAAATGGACAGACAGAAATTCCCACGCTCACATACCGACGGACATGTATTCTCAAGGTCACATATGGACAGACACAAATTCCCACGCTCACATACCGACGGACATGTATTCTCAACGTCACATATGGACAGACACAAACTCCCACGCTCACATACCGACGGACATGTATTCTCAACGTCACATATGGACAGACACAAATTCCCACGCCTACCCCAACATTTTATTTAAAAAAAAACAACAATGTGAACGCCCCTACTAAACCGTGGGAAAAAATACACACACGAACACACACAAAATGAAATTTGAGAATTTTGGGAAATTTGAGAATTTTGGCAATTAAAATTGAAAAATTTCAAATTTAATTGCTGAAATTTAATATTTTTAATGGTCGCAGCACATACAGTTCCCTACTACTAACGGCTCTTAAAGAAATTTTTATATCAGGAAATAAAAATAAATCATTTATTAAAAATATATCTATAAATAATGTTATAATAAAGGATAAAAATCAAAAATTGGATACAATAAACAAAATATACTGCTACAAGCCCAAAATTGTATTGTTATTTCAAGTTGCTGAATTCTGTTCTATAAATTTTTAGTTAAATTAACAATAAAAAATCTAGTGGTTTAGATAATATCTCAAAGTACTTGATTAAAAAATTTCCAAAAAAGCTTTCGAATATATGACATTAATTTTCAACAATTGCATTAATAATTTTATTTCCCCAAGGATTGTAAAATAGCTAATATTATTCCTATACCAAAACAAATAAATAGTAATGACATTAATAATATAAGACCAATATAACTTTTGTCTAATTTAGGGAAATATTTTGAAAAAAGTTACACGTGTAAAAATGGATTTAGGTTTGACAGAATCTTACATTCCTCAATATCAATTTGGATTTAAGAAGGGAAATTCTTGTACTCATGCACTTTTAAAATTTCACAATGATGTAATTTAACATCTCAGAAAACGTGAAGTGGCCATTTCTCTTGATATTGAAAAAGTGTTTGACAAAGCATATCATAATGGTATTTTATATAAAATGGTTTTAATCCATATATTGTAACAATTTTTAGTCGTTTTTTTTTTGAAAATAGAAAATTTTGTGTTGAAATTGAAAATAAACTTTCGCTACAAGGCAATGGTAATTGTGGAGTTCCACAAGGTTCAATTTTGGAGTCACATTTATATAATTTATATTAGAGTTTCCACATCTTTCTAATAATTCAAAAGTAATTCTTTATGTGGACGACTCTTTGTTAAATGCCCATGATGAATCACCATTAACAGCTCTTAACCTTGTATATTCACATCTTGAACATGTCAACGATTTTTATTCGCTTTGGGGAATGTATCCGAAAGTCATGCATTATGCAAAAATACTGTATTCCCAGAAAGTAAGATATCAAATTGTCTTTAAACAGAAATGAAATCTCTTTTCAAGAGAGTTTCAAATATCTCGGTACAAATTTCAATAAACCAGTTAAGTTTAACAATCACGTTAAATACAATTTAGAAAAAGCAAACAAAGTAAAAGGAGCGTTTCAAAAATTTTTTAATAATAAAACTTTACCCGTAAAAAATAAGTTACTTTTATATAAAGTTTGTATTCGGCCTATACTTATTTATGCATTTCCAATTTGGTTTAGTGTTTCGTCGACATATATGAAAATATGGAAATTTTTGATTTTCTACGAAAATGTGTTGCTAAAAAATATAAAACTCGTTTAAAAAGATTTTCAAATAATTTTATATATGATATATCTTCAATAATACCTGTATCCGATTACGTGCTGAGTTTAATGAAAAAACTTGTTGAAAAATTAAATTTCTTTAAACGCAATATTATGAACGATATATTCGAGGGTGTAATAGAATCCAAGTCGGTTTTGGTTTTTATTGAAATTGTAATCCAATATTGGATTCATTTTGTGTCATGAAAACGTCTTGGTTTTGCCTTTTTCGAACAACCATAAAACTAATAATCGAATAATATATTTAATGTGATTTTTTTATAAAATTTTTAGTAAATTGTGGTACTTCTGCTAAAATATTGTGTAAAACGTGTTTTTTTGTTCAATAAAAAGATTTGTAAAGTAAATAATAAACTAAGATACATAAAGAAACAGAAAATGTTTTCCGCCGTTGCAGTTTTTTTGTTATTGGAAGAAGATCACAGAGGTGACAAGAAAAATTTTAAGGGACTGCAGTAATCCACTTGAAGTTCCGGAGACTGCGTAAGTAAATTTGTAAGTCGTAACATGCCGATGTTGTGCTGAAACCGAAAAATGTTTCCTCAGGTTATTTCGGAACAAAAACGTTCCGTGTCGAATCCGATGTCTGAAAGCCCTCAAGATTAAGAGTTCGTGTTGATTTGCACAAATGTTGCTGCGTTATCATCTTCAAATGAATCATGGAGCATTGAGACAGAGCCGGAGTCTGAATCTTGCACACTTATTTCAGATTTTGGTACAATATTTTCGAACGAAATATTAAAATTGTTATCAAACTTTTCAGCACTTTTTGAAGTTTTGATACCTTTCTGGTATGCAAGTTAACGAATGGGTTAATTTCTTGTTATTTGTCTACTTATGTTGCTAGTTAACAATAATGTAAAAAATTGCGCTCATCCTTCCTTTCTCATTCATGTTTTTCATGTTACTATACCGTTGTATTTAAAAGTAATAGTAGAAGGAGAAAAGAATTCCTCTCTTGTAATCGTAACTATGCAGATCAATTCCATTGATCTTCATTCATATTATATAACATTTTGTTGTTGCTACATCAATGAACGGGAATAAAAGTAAATTCATTTATCATCTGCTTTTTGGATACGATTTATTTTGATATTTTTTAATTTGATGGAGAAAATATAGTCAGTCGATGCTTTCAACTTAATCAATCAACTTGAAGTCTTAGAAAATAAGTGAAAAGTTATATTTAAAATAAATATTCTGAAAATGAATCAAGATATTTAAAGATAAAAATTTAAAAATAAAACTATATTTAAACATTGGAACTTGTAAATATAAAGTTAAATGAAAGAGAAAAAGGAAAATTCAAGATTATTTAAAATTTAAATGTGTATTGCAAATCTACATAGTAGATGCAAAATTTACATTAAAGAAATAACTGTAATTACAAATATAAAAACTGTGTTAATTAAAACTGTTATTTTAATTAAACTTAAACATTTCCAGTTCTACATAGTAGAAAACTAAAATTTGTTCTGATTCCAATAATTCTTAAACAAAAGTGTAAATAACTCGAAATTTATGAATTCATTATAATTTTTCTAAATTTAATACTTTTATAATAAAGGTTGAAACCTTAATAAAAGTTTTCGTAATATAAATAAAAAAATAATCGGAATAGTTTCGATTCTATTTTCTCTTCTTATAGATTTGATAGCCAATTTCGGAATATTTAGTTTAGTCCATAAATCGAATAGCTCTTGTGATATAATTTTATACCTCTCTGTTTTTTATTTTTCTTTTTCATATAACTCATTAAGTCTTCCAGTGATTGTTTTTTAAGGTATTTGATTCAGTTCGCATAACGAAATATCGATACTTGGAATACTTTTACATTTATTGTCAGAATTTTTTAAATTTTGGGTCCACTTATCCGCGTTTTTCCGAGCAACAATTTCGCTATATTTAAAAGACATTTTAAAGAGTTGAGCGAAAACAAATGTTTAAATTCGATTATTATAATTAACAAACAAAAGTGACAACGCCTGCTTTATTTTTATACTTTTAGCAATAAATTATAATATTTCGCAAATTTGCATAAGACAGCGTAGGTATGTCGCAATATTTTATCGCGATTAATTGAATTTATACAGAATATTATTCAATATTTAATGGAAAAACTTATAATATACAGTGAACCAATTAAGTTTAAGTACGCGTTGTTATCAGTTAAAAATTCAAAAAATTTCTATACTGATCTTAATAAAATCGATTCTTTTGTGTTAATAATATTGAAAGGGTACTGTGTTGTCATAAAAAAATTTGTTCACTTCCCGTTATTTTTCCAACAATGTGTACATACAACGTAATTTTCCAGGAGAGCTTAAAATTACACCAAAAAAGTTTAAGTACGCCAATAACTCATTGACTGTTGAATTATTGTTTTTGTAAAAACAACGGGTTTTTAATTGTTTTGTTGTTTTAAAAAAAGAATGTTGCAGTGCATTTTAATACTTTATTGCTGGTAATGATAGTAGTTTTGTGCAGAAGATACTTTTGAGAGGACAAAATGGGCAAAGGTAAAGAAATATCAGCTGAAGTCCGCAAATTGATAGTTAAATTGTTTTTGGAAAAAAAATCTTTGCGTGAAATTGGACAAATAATTGGAAAAAGTCATTCTAGTGTGCAGAATATTGTTAATTTGTACCGAAACAATGGAAACTTGCATAAAAAACCCCGATGTGGTCGCCCAAAAAAACTCACAGAGAGAGAAGAAAGAAATATTGTAAAGGCGGTCAAAGCTAATCCCAAAATATCTGCTCCGAAAATACGAGATGAATTGTTGGAAGACACTCAAACAAGGGTTCACCCTCAGACCATTAGAAATGTGCTCCATAAGGCTGGTTACAATGCGCGAATTCCTCGTAGAAAGCCTCTTATATCGGCTATCAACAAAAAAAAAGCGGCTGGATTTTGCAAAGAAGCATTTGGATAAGCCAGATTCTTTTTGGGACAACGTTATATTCAGTGACGAGTCAAAATATAATATTTTTGGACCGGATGGCGCTAACAAAATATGGAGAAAATCTAATGAAGCGATGCTTTCAAAAAATATAATACCTACAGTTAAACACGGTGGGGGTAACGTTATGGTTTGGTGGTGTATGGCAACGGCTGGTGCGGGTAGAATGGTATTTGTTGAAAGTACAATGGATAAACATTTATACTTAAACATTCTACGCGAAAACTTTAAGGAGAGCGCGTTGCAATTAGGGCTGGATGAAAAGTCATTCCTTTTCCAACAAGATAACGATCCAAAGCACACGTCGTACTTGGTTAAGGAATGGCTGCTTTACAATTGCAAGCAACTGCATACACCCCCGCAATCTGCAGACCTCAACCCCATTTAGAATATCTGGGATTTGCTAGAGAAAAGGATTAGAAAACATAAAATTACCTCAAAGGAGTCCCTTAAAATTGCTTTATCAGCAGAATGGGCAAAATTAACAGAAACTGATACTAAAAGATTAGTGAGAAGCATGCAACGACGTCTCCAAGCCGTCATCGATGCAGGTGGAGGACCAACAAAATATTAATTTATTTTAAAACTATTTTTGTTTTTACTGTTTAGACTATTAGTTAGTTAGTGTACTTAAACTTTTTTTACATGAATTAACGATATTACCCTGTTTTTGTGTTATTTTTTCATATCTCTTAATATATATTTCAGTGAAAAATATAATTTTATGTTCTTTTTCAAATGTTCAATGAATATATATAAACAAAAATACATAATTTTTTGAAACATATTTATATTTTCGTATTTATTTTTTTGGTTGTTGGGTGTACTTAAACTTAATTGGTTCACTGTATGTATATATCATTTAATGAATTTATAAAAAAAATATATTTATTTTTTAGAACTTACTGATCCCAAATTTAATTGCATTTGACGCGGAACCTTTTTAACGATATTGAAAATCTAAAGATGCAGTTGTTATTGTTTTTTTATGCAATACATGGTATGTATAGGGAAATTTTGATATTTTAAAAAATTGTAAAAAAAGTTGTATCACTAATGTACACATGAATAAAGTTTCCAAGCAGGTTATATAAAGAGGCTTTTCTTGATGTACTTAACACCATTGAAGGGCAACGTTTACAATCCAAGATTCCACCATTGCTCCAGTTAGCCGCTGCGCTACGGTTTTTAGCTGAAGGATCCTATCAGCGATCTGTTGAAAAAGACTCCATATAAGTTTGGCAAGAAGTACCATTCCGACAACTTTAGGTGATGTCATTAGGGCTCTCTAGCGTTGCATTTGTCCACAATGGGTGAAGCTTGAAATGGACTAAAACGAGAAATATAAATCAAGAGACTATTTCCACAGCAAGAATAGAATCCCGTAATACAAAATTTAATAAACAGCATTTTTGTGTGATTTATTTACTTTAGTTTTCTTGCATTTTCAATTAAATCAACCAATTGAAAAAAAAAATTAAATAAAAAACTGCTTCCTCATATTTCCATTAACAAAACGACAGCTGTAAACTGATCTGATTATTTCCAATAACAAAACCGATAACATTGGTTTTTGTGACACCTAAAACCGACATTAATTCCAATTCGAGCATAAAACTAACATTGGTTTCTATGTCACCAATTCGATTTTTTATTGGTTTTAAATTCCATACCATTAAATACCCCCATTTATCTAGCAAAACTGATTTAAGTGTATTGCGACAATTGATTATAGAACAATTTGATTATTATTAGTTATTCTAATCAATTTATTAGCATGCAGCAATTACCCTTTGTTAAAATAATACTTTATAACTTTAAGTGCCCAATCAATATATAATATAGCTTGGTAACCTTATAAAAAGGTATAAGTAAGATATATTATTACTTTTTTCAAATTTTCAATACAATGGCTGTTCATAATATAAATACTGTAATGAAATTTAACAGGCCAGACGGCAGGGAATCCCGAAATCTAAAGTGGTTCGTATTTATTGAAATACTTCCGCGATACAATTCATATTGATTTGCCGTAAAAAACGTCAAAACAATCAGAAATTAATTGCAAACAGAGGAACCAAAAATATAAAGAACTTTTGCAACGCCCTCTTAAGATCTCAATATTTTATTACCAAATATATGAAACGGATTATCAGATAAGACAATTGACTCATGAATTGTTTTGAAAACCTATTTTCAGCAGTACACATATAAAAGTATGAATCATCATAACTTTCAAATAGATGTAAGAATAAATTTCCATTAAAATTTCGATCAATGTTATCGTTGCACATATTGTTGGTCTCATGTAGACCTAAATTACAAAATTGTAACCTTACAACATCGTCATTATGGTAACGTTGGTTTGTTCTGTGCTCATTGGTTATCAATTTTATCAGCCACTATGTGTTATGCTTATAGAAGTGATGTGCAATTATTTTTATAAACTGTTTGCTGTGATAACACCAGTGGCGTAGCTACCTAGGGCCTAGGCGGGGCAGTGCTCCGGGGCCGTCGAATCCTTACCAGAAATCTCGATCGAACTGAACTTTTGGAAATTTCTCCCATTTTCAAAATATATATGACAGGTTGCAACCCCACTTTATTCATGACAACTCAGTTGAGAGAAATTCAAATTTGGTAACACCAACGGCGATAATTTTTTTCCGGGGATTCCCCAACGAAACTCGTATCTTTGTGTTTATCTCTCCTTATATTTTGTTTTTAACGTCGTCAGTGAACAGGGAGTATCTACCTACTCAAGCACAATCTAATGGTGTTTTCTTTAATACAAAAATATACTACATTTCCATGTAAAAAGAGTAATTTCGTGTTCGTTTCTTAAAAATGTTTTGCTCTGTAAAAGGGTAGCGTGTTTGATTTAAAAAAATCTTCCTCAATAATGGTGAAAGGCTTACGCCTTATACAAATCGACAGTGTTGATAGTGCCCTGAAAAGTAATTGACTTTTGTTTATTAATAGTGTTACCAGAAGAATTTGGAAAGAAATCGCCTGGAATTACTACGTACATTTTAAAAGTTAATATCCTTACTGTTTTATATAACAACTATGAGAAAATACTATATTACAAATCTTACAGGATTTGCAGTTTTGAAATTGCGCTCAAAACAGTCTTTATATAAAAAAAATCGTTAAAGCTTCGGGTCGATAAACTGGCAGTCTGGCAACCAATTTTTGCTGTTTGTATAGTTTTTGAAAACAAACAAAAGAAAATTTTTAACAATTCTAAATCGTTTAATAAAAGTTAAAAATATTAATATTGCCGCATCAATTGTACTTGCAGAAATGGCAATTAGTCAATTGCTAGATTCATCCTCCTCTTCTGATGAGGATAAAATTTTAAATTTATTGAAGTTTCTCCACAAATTGTGTTTTGTTCAAATTGCATTATTACAGGGTTGGCAAGATATTTTATGCATGCACCTTTTAACAAGGTGAATTTTTTTTTGCAGAAAAGAAAACACCATAATATTGTATTGTTTAAATAAATTAGAAAACTAAAATTATGGATAAAAAGAAGAAACCCAGTGCTGCATTTATATGCAAACAACGCCAAGAAAAAGAAGATAGTAAAAAAAATTGCCCAAAATTTACAAGTTTTTTAGTCATCCCTCTGCAAGTACATCTGGTCGAAATATTTCTTTTGATAGTGACTCAAATAATGTGATAACTGCAGTGTTGGTTGAGAAGCCTAGAAGCAGTTGGATATACCTCCGCCGCCGGTCATGTGAACGTAGATGATGTTTGCATGACACACATAAGAACGGAGGGTTTGGAGAAACCACACACCTCCATATTTTTCGAAAATATGTGCGACAAATCTTCTTATGACTTGGGAAACTTCACGAACAAACTATTAAGTTATAACGAAAATCGTTAAATTCTTGACATGGAGCCTTTATAGGTTTCAGGACCTTTTCCAACACACATCAACCAGAACAATAGGCGTTTTGCAAAATCGTACTAAGTTTCGTGTTTTAAATATGGGCCAGTTAATCGTTTTTGGTTGTGTTATTCCAAAATACTAGACGCTGCCTATTGTCAACCTTACTGGTTATTTGCTCCACAATGGAATAATGAGATCGGAAACATTTATCAGAAAGAATTAAACAACACAAGTTCGAGTGGCTATTCGGAAGCATGTGCTGTGTATGACTTTTGGAAAAAAAATTATACTGATATTATCGACATGGAACTTGAAAATTAAATTCGCAAGGAAGCATCATTTTGGAAAATGGTTGTTTAAAGGTTATTCAATATCGTACTTACCCTAGCAAAGAGTTCTTTGGCTTTGAAAGGACATCAGGAAGGATACCACGGCAATTTTTTGTCCTTTGTAGGGCTTGTCGCCCGATATGATCACATTTAGCGGCAAGTTTTGGATATGCCCAAAGGCATATTTTTTTTATTTCCCTTGTAATTATTAACTGTTTAATATCAGAATTTTTTTAAATTGTGTTCTTTATGCTTTCAGAATATCTGAGTGCAAAAATTCAAAATGAAATGGTTGAGAGCTTGGAGACCAAACTCGAAACCCATCTACTAGAACAAATTAGAGCGTCACGGTTTTTTGCCATCATAATGGATACAACTCAGGACATATCGAAGGTAGATCAGCTAAGCAGTGTTGTGAGGTATGCAGTAATAAGCAGATCGGATATTGCACAGCCAATTGATATAGAAGCAAAGGAAGTGTTTCTAGGCTTTTAAGCAGCCATCAAACATGGCGCAGTAGATTTAGTCAACCAAGTGACAATATTATTTATCGACAAAAATATTGATTTACATATTAAGGATATGCAGTCTAACGCAGAGTACGTACATTGTGCCACTCATAATTTAATTTGGTGATAAATGGTGCCGTTAGCAGTTGTGTGGAATTCGCAACGTTGCAAAATTTGTATAACTTTTTCGGAAAACGCATCAAACATTGGATCTACTGTCGAAATTCACTGGCAAATCGGACACCACTCTAGGGTTATTTTGATATTATCAAAGCATTACCAGAAATAGTTCTAAAGAGTCTTAATAAAGATGAAATTAGTGAAGCAGAGCGTATTCATGCACAGTGTATTGAACAACATCAATTATGCATCTAAAAATTTATAAAAATGCGACGTCAACTTCGGCAAGGCGAGTAAAGTTTTAGCAGAGATCAAAGCAAAGTTTCAAATTTATAGAAATGATTTCGAATTATTCAAGTGCAAAGCCGGTGAAACTGCAAGAAAAAATGGTATTGATACTAATTTTCAAGAAAAAAGGCAAAGAAAAGTTAAAAGCATTTTGAGATTTTCAGTAATGTGGTATACATAATAATATTTCAATTAGATACACATTTTATTGGTATGAGTGCAGTCCGTCATATATTCGATTTTCTAACACCAACATTTTTATTACATGTTGATGAAGCAACTTTATTACAAAAGTGTGACGAGTTCCAAAAAAAATATTTAGATATAATAGGCCCTATTTTTTTTTATTAATATTTACCACCTAGTTTTATCTCATGGACTGTTCACCAATTACGTAAGGAAATAATAAGGGAATAAATAGGAAATAATAAGGGAATAAAAGAGCAAATAAGGGGTGCTAGAATGCGACCTAACGGAAGTATTTACAGTAATGATATTATTCTTTACAATTCCTGTCACTTCTGTACCAACTGAAAGGTCATTTAGCAAATTAAAAGTTTTAAAAATTATTTAAGAAATAATATGGGCCAAACTCGACTCCGACATTTGTCGGTAATAGCAATTGAGAAAAAAACCGCATCAAGCCCGAATTTAAATGAAGTAATTGATACTTTCGCAAGAACTAAAGCTAGAAAAAAATTGTAAATATACTTGTTATGTATTCAGTTGGGTAGACCCGACCTTTATATATTAAACCCTTCAATCTTCTCTATTTCGTTTTATTAGCCAAACCTTTACCAAGTATTAATTGTAATATACGAGTATGTTGTTAGTGTTTAATATTTTTATTACCTGCCCTGCAGTGCACAAAAAAGAGCTTAACTAGCTTAGTATTTTCAAAGAATTTGTATATTTCATATTCTTATTTGATAAAACCTAATCAGTTTATATAGTGGGGCTCCACTCTTTCATTTGCCCTTGGTTACCTAGCTACGCCACTGGATAACACAGAATATACACAATATAATATACAATAGATAAAATTAAACAAGTTATTTACTTTAAGTGCAATTTGTGAAAAAGTTAATAAAAAAATTATATTATCTTAAAAACAGTGTATGATTGAGTCTTACGTTGAACAGCTTTATGTGATTAATTAATTCTCCACAAATACGTGCAGCAAGTCATAGTACACAATGTGAACTAAGTACTTTATAAATATAAAATTTTACACCATGAGAAATTAGCAGTTATATAGAGAAATCATTCTTTATATAAACAAGTAAAAGTGCTATATTCGGCTGTGCCGAATCTTATATACCCTTCACTAACGGACGTCTGCTTTCTAACTTATGAAAAAATTTCAGTTATCAAAAAATAAAAACAACTTCAGTTGCATTTATGGTTACTTTAAAAAAATATTAAAAATTTCCCAACCCTGGAAACGAAATTTTAATTTTTCTTCATAATGTGAAAGCGGTTTTATTTAAGCAAAAGTACAAGTTTTTAACCATTTTGGTAACGTTCATGTTATACAAAATATTGCAGTGTCCAACCCTGGAATCGAAATTTTTATTTTTTTTTTTAATTTTAATACCAATTTTGTTTTGCCGAAATGAAAACTAATTTTAACTTAGAAAAAACGACGTTAACTGATTTTTGGTTATGTATTGTATAAAAAAATTTTAAATTTCGGAACCCTGGATGGGAACTTTTAATTTTTAAATTTATTTTTAATTGATGCAAATCTTCATGATACAAAAAATGGTTTTATTTAAGTAAAACTTAAAATTTTTAAACATTTTAGTTACTATATGTACCACAAAATACCGAATATGCCAAAAAAAAAAAATTAATTTCCCACCCCTGGAGACGAAAACTAAATTTTTTAAAATAATGTTTTACCAATGCATGTATAAAGCGGTTTTATATAAGAAAAACTAAAATTTGTAACAATTTTTGTAACAAAACATTGCAGTCTCCAACCCTGGAAACGAAATTTTGATTTTTTTTTAATTTTTGATACCAAATTTGTTTTGTTAGATAAAAAAATTATTTTAACCAAGAAAAAACGAAGTTAGTTGATTTTTGGTTATGTCAGTATTAAAAAATTCAAATTTCCTAATCCTGGATTGGAACTTTAAATATAAAATTTTTTTTCATGCGTGCAAATCTGCATGTTACCAAAAACGGTTACATTTAAGAAAAACTTAAAATATTTATATATTTTAGTTATTATATGTACCACAAAATACCGAATGTGCCCAAACAATATTTAAATTTCCCATCCCTGGAGGCGAAAATCAAAACTTTTTAAAATTATTTTTTACCAATGCAAGTTTTCATGATGTATAAAGCGGTTTTATTTAAGAAAAACTACAAATTTGTAACCATTTCTTTCACTTTCATGTACTACAATATATATCAGTTTTCGAGCCTTGAAATCGAAATTTAATTTTTTTTAATGTTTGATACCAATTCTGTTTTGCCAGGAAAAAAAATTATTTTAACCAGGAAAAAACGACGTTAGCTGATTTTTAGTTATTTTTATGTACAAAAAATATTAAAATTTTCTAACCCTGGATAAGAATTTTTAATTTTAGAATTTTTTTTTCCATCTATGCAAATTTTCCTGATGTATAAAATGGTTTATTTAAGAAAAACTTAAAATTTTTAAACATTTTAAATATTATATGTACCATAAAATACCGAATGTGCAAAAAAAAAAAAATAAAAATTTAATTTGCCATCCCTGGAAATTTTTTTTTTAGTTTTAAATGGACAATTGAGGAGTCCCACAGCATGAAATAGTTTCAATTTTCAAATACGCAAAAAAATAATCGGTTTTTGGTGTTAATTTTGCCTCGAGAAATAGGTGTAAGCTTCCCAGCTCTGGAACCATCCTTCCGATTTTTCTGAATTTCAATACCACTCTAAGTTAGCTCCCTTCCAATCGATCAGTTCAAGAATGAAGTCTCTAGCTCTTCTGGGGGCTTGGGAAAACCACGTACAGACAGACGGACAGACGCACATCGCTCAATCGTCATCGCTATTCATAAAGATCCAGAATATATATACTTTATGGGGTCGTATATTGATATCGAACAAATTACACACGGAATGACAAACCTAGATATACCCTTTCACATTTTTGTGAAGGGTATAAAAAGTACTATAAGGTTAACGGTTGGAAATCGAACATATATCATTGAAAAAATTAGTTTAGTAGTTATTGTATTAACTTTTTAAAACAGATTTAGATCGGGTATATTATATATGCAATTTTGGAATTCAATCATTATTTTAGTGTATTTAAGCAGATATGTGTTCTTGCTTACACGAAGTTATATGGTATATGGGATTTTCCAACCCATTGTTCCTCGAGATCTAATATGATAATGTTGATAGAGAAAGGGATTTGTCTAGCTTTTCCTTTTGCGAAAATTGTCCTGAGTGCTAAATAAAATATGCGTGTGATATATATTTTTTTTTTTGTGCAACAAGTTTTGACAATACATTTGCTTATTCTTTTGGAACTATTCGTAATATATATTTCCATAAATTTTCAAACAACCCTCTAAATAATTCGCAATTTTTAGAAAAATTAGCTAATGATACATTGTCAAAAGTCAATTAATCTGGATAATTATGTAAAGGCAATTTACTCTTGTCGCTAAATTATATCCGTTTTAAAGGTCCGTTGAATATCAAATCATAAAATATTTGACATATTTGATTGTATAATTGTATAGTTCATACTTTTCAAATTTCAAATTGGAAATAATTTTTTTTAACCAGATGGTACTAAATATGTTGCGTTCTAGATCATATTAGAGATCATTAAAAAGGGAAGACCCTATATATAATAATATACAAGCCACATTAAAGTTTGAAAATATCGATTTTATACATAGTTCCAGATTTTTAAATATTTCCAAACGCAGTAATAAATAATTTACAAATTTCGTCACTTTCGTGATACAATGTTTATAACTTATATAACGTGATGTAAGATAGGAATATTACAAGATATTAATGTGATATAAGGATTTGAAAGAAAAAACAACAAAGAAAATTTTTTATTTTTCAGCAGTTCCAAAGCGACCTAGTGTCATGTTCTTTATTCTGGAGATACCCATATTGAACATTCGCATTGGTTCACCTTTCTAATATGTCGTACCCTTATAATATAAAAATCGTATAAATCAAATTCGCATAAAACAATACTTTAGCTTCATGTAAAAACTAATGATTCGTTCCAAAATTCTGAAAAATCGCATTAATTCAAGTTTAAGTTAAAAAATCAAAACGAAATCACATACAAAAAATCCACAAATATATATATATATATATATATATATATATATATATTTTTTTTTTTTTTTAAACTTATGTATTTCTTGGATGGTTAAACAATGTCTACTGACAATTTGGTAAAGCACCAATTGCTTAACCACCCAACAAATAAATTTCATTTTGTAGTAGTAGAATTATTATAATATATCAAAGAGTAAATATAAAAATATACATATTTATTTTATTTACTTAAACAATTCAAACAAAATTTGTTAAAAAATAAACAAAAATATAATAATACATTCATTACAGAAAAAAGGAAACTGTAACGACTATATATGTGTGTTAGTGATGCAAACTTGGCTTAGTTTAAACACGGTAAAAAGCTAAAAACATGCAAAATTTTAAAACCTGTTAAAATTAAAAATAAACATTCATTTACAAATCGCATAAATTCGAATCCGCATAAAACGAGACCCGAGTGTACACAGTCTTGAATATGGTTTAAGTCAATTGAATCCTGGAGATTTTCACTTGTATAACTTACCATATTTAAACTATTTTGCGTGTCATCCGGGCTTAAAGAAAATGTAGGATGTATTTCTGAACAGAATCATGTCACAAAAAATCTCTGTTCTAAGTTACTCGTATTTGAAAGCTAGGTTAAACGTAGTTCTGTTTGGACACAATATTAATCAATTCGTTAAAGGAGGTTGCTAAATACAACACTAAAAATGCTCGTTTCTAATAATATACATATTTTACTTTGATCCAACATGTTATTTTACTTTATTAAAGTGTTTCGTTCAGTTTTAAAGAATTGTTAACCAGATTCGTGAGGTTATGTTCTAATACAATTAATTATTCGGCGTTATGCGTTTGAACACTAAATATTCAGTCTACACTGTAATTTTTTGAGTTAAAACAGATTGTGCTAATTGCAAACACAAATATTTCCAAACTTATTGGTCGTAAGAACGGGGTGTAAACATTTTACTATTGAATGTATATAAAATATACTTAGGGCCATTATTACAAATTGGCGACTAAGTTGGTGGTAGTAAATAGCAACGTTAGCACAAAATTAAATGTATATTTCTTATCGTATGGCAATACCAGTAGCAATTATCGACTACTTTTGAAAGATTATTTAGATCGCGAAAAATTGTAGTGGCAACGACGCACTTGTTTTTACCTTTTAAAAATATATGCAGCTTTTGTTTTGTGAAAATATAAGTTTGTATTATAAAATAAAAAATGTCAGCATCTAAGGAAACAATCGTGCGAGCTGTGAGAAAGCGGTTAAAAAACTTTTCAAGTGAAGAAGAACTATGTTTGGTGCTACCATATTAAAAAAAAAAGAAAATATGGTAATATAAACATAAATCCTCCTGGTAGAATTTATTGCAAAGTCGAACTTGCCTTTAATTTATCGCACATATTTAGATTAAAGGAAAGTTATAATAATGAAAATGTATTTATCCGACCGATAAAATCTCACTTTAAGATAACACCAAGTTGCAATAATGGCCCTTAAAGTCATATATTATTAGGCAACAGGTAGCAACTTTTACACTACTATATGAATTAGCATAAACTCACTATGTTTATTTTCCCAACTGAATCTAATGCGGCTAAGATTTTACAAATCGGCAAGTATTTAGAAAGTTGCAAGCCGTATTAGCCACCTTTCACCCCTTTGCTCGTGGTGTATGTAAAGACTTTGAAAAGCAAAGTTCAGAACATATGACTTCTACTCTAGAACCATTTCAATGTTTATACAAATTTATAGTGTAATTTCAAAGTTCCATATTATAAGCACTTTCTTCTACTGTATGTAGCAAATAAAATATATAATAAAGGGTAGTTTTACGAAAGTGCCAATTAAACTACAACTTCAATATCTTGATATAGACAATTGATGGATTCACACTGTAGTCATAGAGTCATAAGTTATAAAATAATAGCGCGACATATGTACATATATAGCTAGTGTGAACTGAAATTATCTAAATGAATTTGTATGTATAAACTAAAACAGCTGCTGCCTTAATATGAACTGAATACATATATTTTTGCGGCGGCATACGGAGAACCGTTCAGTGGCTGCCAGCTACGTAAGTTAAACGAGAAAAATTTTTCACTTGCATATATTTAGTTTTTGCGATTTAGTTTTCTTTTAATTTTTTATGTTAAAAAAATTTGATTTAATGTACAGACATATATGTAGGTATGAATAGTTTTTTAGCCGTTTTATAGTCGTGAATCATATATAAGTAACGTATATACTATCGACGCCTCGCCTAAAAATTTTCAGCCGTTGATTCCAGATCTCTAGAGCTATTTTATGAGAAAACAAAACCATACTTGAAGGGGTGCTATTATTTTAAGACTGTTTCGTATGCAGCACAACAACAACTTTTTTAAACCAGACTAAAATATCATGACTATGACAATAGTCATGATATATATATAGTGTGAATACCCTAATTAAATTTATAAATAAAAGCCATACTCTTTAATTTGAATTTCGTGGTGACTTATTTTTCAAAAAAGTTATAAAAAAATTCAAATTGATCAATCAATCAGTGAGTTCTTTTTGTGACTTTGATATATGTTTAGACTTCTCACTTATTAAAGTGGAAGTTTGACATAATATTTTTAGTTATATTAAGAAACGTTGGGTAAAGGTTCCCTGATGATCTGCATTAGCCCCAGTGAAATATGCGCTAAAACCTGGGATTCTGGGAAAAAAGAATTAGCACGAAACTAAAATTAAAGAGTTTTCAAACGACAAACCCTAAAAATATACTAATTTGATATATATTTTACAGCTTAAGGCAATCAAAAACTAATTTTTCTTTTTATACTTAAGTTTTTACTACTTATAACTATAGATAACATTTTTTGATTCTAATGGCGACTAGTGACAAATTATTCTTGCAATGTGAAGTTGTTACCGTTCCCACAGATTGTTTAATTATCTTTTGGATTGAGCACAGGCGAGTATGGAAGAAAAACCAAAATAAACAAGGACACGTTTGTATATTTGTATCTTAGCATTGTCAAGAATCAGTCATCCGCGTGGGATGTTGGATTCTGATAAAATATGAAACAATTCTTCAATGAAAGATGGAAATTTATTTTTTGTGTACAATGCCACAAGTGTTCATACCTGCAGTGAGGGAGACATTTCGCCCTCCAACTCTACAGCTTTGCGATATTTACTTTGGGCCTTGCCGTCTTTCTTCGACGGGCTCCTCAATTAATATTATGTTGTCATTTATTTCTGGACAATTTTGTGCAAAATTTATTTTATACTGTCTGCGTCGTCGAATTGTCACATCGCGACTTAAGCGATCTACATACATATGTTAGCTGTGGCTTTTTTAAATATTATTCACAAAGATTTTAAACCATTGTGTATACTAGTTGTACCTAACTGCATATTGTGGACTTCTTGAATGTATCTACAGACGATCTCTGTCTGTCAATTTTGAATGACGTCTTCCACAGCGTTTTTTACACGTTAATCATTGTTAAAGCGATTTATTATAGTAGTGTTTTTATTTATGCTAACTACTTCAGCTGATTCAATTAAGGTTTTCATTTATAAAACTTGATTAAAATACTTTTATTAACTCATATTATCATGAGCAGGAGTAGTTATTTCTGAGATACTCTCCTCTGAAGAACTCTCTCAGAACATAAATTCGGCGATTATTTTCTACTATGGAGGACAACATATTCTTTATTTATTTACTCAGTTTTATTCATTATATATAGCAATTTTACTAAATTTGTCAAAACTTTTATATTGCACTTAATTTACTCAAACAATATTTGTATATAGCTAGATGTGAATTCAAAGATTTTTTAAACTATCAAAACAATGCTTTACAAATTATTAAATTTTAAAAAATAACATTTATAAAATAATTTTATATAAAATAAAATTAATTTCTGTTGTAATTAATTTAACTTGCTTAGATATAACTTAAATTTCTGCTAAAAAACTTACTTTGTTTTGTAATATACTGAATTTGAATCGAAAATACGTTAATACGCGCTTAAAAACCTATATATATATCGATTTCTATGTAATAAATGCTATTAATATGAACTTTGAACTTTTTAAAGCTATTTTCATTATGTTATACACATGTCACATATCTGTACTACTTACACGTTGAATAGCTAACATATTTCACTCTTCAATTTTATGGTTCATATAATGGTTCTTTTTGAACATTAATTGAAAAGAGCATATTTGACGATTTCAAATAATTTCCTAAAGAATTGCACCGATGCTTAGCGATATATTGAATATAGATAATATATTCGTGTATAAAAAAACATCAAAACTAAAGCAAAGTTTATAATTGTTGTAAAACATGTAATATTTTTTAGTTTTTAATACAGAGATGAAAAAATTTTGAATACTAAATTAATTATGTTATTTGTTTCAATCTTATCTGCATTAATATACTAATGGACTATACAATCGACATTAAATTTCATTTGTCTTTATAACTTTTTTAGTGTTATTATAATTTCTAAACCTATAGTATATGCTTAGACAGATATCTTTTTTATTCACTCATCATACGATAAAACAAAATTTACTTCTTATCTTGATATATAAATGCAATGCAGTAACCGCGATAGAATTTCATTTCATAAACATACTTCTCAGATAAAAGTTTAATAGAAAGATCGTTTCATATACATACATATGTATATAAATTAAATTAATTAAGGAAGACATCTAACAATTTTAATACAATGGAATTTTTGACAAAAGAGTATGCGGAAAGTTTTTTAAAAAAATATTTTATGGACTTTACTTTAGAAGTAAAGAAATTGGAAAATATTCCGGCTACAGCAAAGGGTGAAGGCTACTGCAGTATTATGACTAAACTAAAAGTTAGTTATAAAGTCAACTCGAGTAAAGAAGAAAATCAAGTTAACTTAATAGTAAAGTCAGCGTTTGAAAATGAGCCGCAATTGCTGGGAATATTACAACAATATGATGTGTTCAATACGGAAATGCAAATGTATGAAACAGTATTTCCTCAGCTCCAACAGCTGATTGCTGAAATTGGTGACAGTGATCCGTTATGCGCAAAAGCTATATATATAGAAAAGAAACGTAATGTAGTTATACTTGAAGACTTAGCTATGCGTAAGTTTGTCATGGCCAACCGTTTAAATGGTATGGACGAAAGTCATATGAAAATTTGTTTAAGGAAATTGGCGAAAATGCATGCTGCTGCTGCTGTTTTGAATGAACGCCAAAAAAGTTCTTTGGAAACATACACTCATGGCGTATTTAATAGACATGTCAATTGCTATGGAGTATTTTTCGAAAATATGTTTGCAGTGTGTGCAGAGTTTGCCAAAAATTGTCCTGATCTAGGTGTCTACTACAGGGATAAATTATTGAATCTTATTCCTTACATATCTGAATACGCTACACGCTGTTATGATCCAAATCCTAAGCACTTTCTTACTTTAAATCATGGAGATATGTGGACCAATAATTTTATGGTGCAGTATGATGATGAAGCAGGCAAAAAGATTATTAAAGATGTTTTATTGATAGATTTTCAATATTGTAACTGGACTTCTCCAGCCGTAGATTTATATTACCTATTCCATTCCTCATTACAAGATAACTTACTGCTAAATCATCAGCCCAAGTTGACGCAACACTATCATACAGTGCTATCAGAAACTTTGAAAAAATTAAAATATAAACAACATATACCATCGTTACATGAATTTAATATACAACTATTGGAACGCGGATTTTACGGTGAGTTTTCCGACTTGTATTAAACTACTACGTAGGCTTTAGTTCGTTATTGATAGTAGTATATATTTTCATTATTAATAGTCCTTAAGCAATAAATAAATAAATAAATATATATATATATATATATATATATATATATACATATATATATATATATATATATATATATATATATACATATATATACATATATATATATATATATATATATATATATATATTGTTACGTTTTTAGACCTTTTCGTAAAAACGGTTTTATTATTTATCCTTCAAGGATTCGTTTTATTGCATCAAATTAAAACACGGACAAATTAATTTAGAGTTATAATGCGGCAACAATTTATTTATTACTTTATTTACACGAGTACTTGTACTACTCAACACTTAGCGATGTTAACACGTCTATGTCTGATATCACACTGATTTTGCTGAGTTCTGGCAGCGCCTTTATATAGCAAAAATGACGTCGTCTGGTAACCTCGCGAAAGTTCTGGGTATGGTGGTTGTATTTTACTTGGCATGTGTGTGTTTGTATGACAATGCTGACTTGTTTGGTTTGCTTATGGTAACTATGTGTGTTTGAATGTATGAGTGTTCTGTATGTTTTGCCTATGGTAACTATGAGTGGTTGTATGAATGAGTGTGTGGTTTTTTTGTTTCTTCTACGTGGATATGGTTGTGTATACTTGTGAATCTATTTAGTTTTATTAGCAGCGAATACTTGCATACAAGATCATTAAGAACAACATCTCTTAGCATTGATGTTGCTATGTTTGTTGTTGTTGTGGTTTACTCTTATTGGCACAGCCTTGAATGATCTTGTATATTCTGGAGTATTCCATTTCCGTTAATTTGAATATTATCTATATAGTGTTTGTAACATTTTGACAACTATAGATAATATTGCCAGTGCTGCCAAGTACATATAGCCACATTGTCGTTTTATTTAAATCTATTTCTAATCTTTGTAACACTGCCGCCCACTTAAGCCTGTTCGTCCCGAATAGGCATACAATCACCTCTTCCATAGTGCGCCAATCGTTCGAGATGTACTATCTTCATTTTCGACCTTGGGCTATTGTGCTTCTGTATCCGGTATACAACGTCATTCACTCTCTTAATCACTTTATACGGGCCATCCCAGTGAGTCTGTAATTTTGGGGACAATCCTTTCTTCCGTTGTGGGTTATACAGTAAAACCAATTGTCCTTCCATAAATCCCTCCGAGTTTGCTGCGCGGTCATACCTAGCCTTCATCTTGTCACTGACCATCTTGATTCTATTGCGCACGAACTCATGCAGTTCGTTTAAATCCTCCTTCTCCTGGGACGTAATAGCTCCTTCCTCTACAGTTGGCTTAACACCAAATTCCAAATCACCAGGTAGTTTTAATTCCGTCCCGAAGATGATTTTGGCTGGCGTTCTCGATGTTGAGTCGTGTACAGCTGACCTATATGCCATTAAAAATTTGGGGATGTGCTCGTCCCAATCCCTCTGATGGGTGCTTACTACTTTTCGTAGGTACTCTTCTAAGGTGCGATTGAACCTTTCTACCATGCCATCAGACTGTGGATGCAGCGGCGTCGTTCTGGTTTTCTTTATCCCATATAACTCGCACATTTCCCTGAATATGGCAGACTCGAAATTCCTTCCTTGGTCGGAATGTAATTCTATTGGGACACCATAGCGACATACCCAGTTGTTGACGAAAGCATTTACAATTGTCTTTGCTTCCTGGTTAGGTATAGCATATACCTCTGGCCATTTACTGAAATAGTCCATTACCACAAGTACATAACGATTTCCGGCTTCGGTAACGGGAAAGGGACCTGCTACATCCATTGCAATCCGCTCGAATGGTGCTCCTGAGTTGTATTGTTGCAGCTGTCCCCGGCTCCTTCTTACTGGGCCTTTGGCTGCTATGCACTGTGGGCAGTTTGCTATCCAGTCAGCTACGGCTTGTTGACATCCAACCCAATAGAAACGCTGCTTCAGTTTCTCAAGTGTTTTTGTTACTCCAAGATGACCGCCACTGGGTCCATTATGAAACTCCTGTAAAACTTTACTTATCTTGGAGTATGGCACAACTATTAAATTTGAAGTTGTTTTGCCATCTACACTTTCCCATACGCGGTATAAACACCCTTTTATTACCTTAAGGCTGTTCCACTGAGCCCAATAAGATTTGGCGAGTGGGCTTTCAGCCGAAATTTCATTCCGGGATGGTCGTCTGTCCTCTTCTTTGGCCGCAATAATTTTCCTTAGTATATCGTCGTCTCTCTGTGCCGCTGACCAGTCCTCATCAGGGCCGATGTGCATTAGCCGAACATCCACAACGCCTTCCTTTTGCTCGGTTCTAACACAATGTTTACACTCTAAGCAGCACGGTCTTCTCGAAAGAGCATCCGCATTGTTATGCTTTGTGCCCCTTCTATGCTCAATGCTGAAGTCGTAGCTCTGCAGGCGCTCAATCCACCTTGCCAGTTGTCCTTCAGGATTTCTAAACTGCAATAGCCATCTCAGTGCAGAATGATCGGTCCTTAATGTAAAGTGTTGACCATACAGGTACTTATGGTAATGTTTAATGCATTCCAATACCGCCAGAAGCTCGCGTCGTGTCACACAGTAATTCCTCTCAGGTTTTGAGAGTACACGGCTATAGTACCCTATGACCTTCTCAGTGCCATTTACTACTTGGGATAGCACACCCCCTATGCCATAGCCGCTCGCATCAGTATCCAGCACAAATTTTTCTCCAGCTATGGGATACGCTAGCACTGGTGACGTACATAATAATTCTTTGAGCTTCTGGAAGGATTTTTCCTGTGGCTCGCCCCAATGGTATGGTCTTGACTTCTTTGTCAGCTCATGCAAGCTTGCAGCTACACTGGCAAAATTCGGCACAAAACGTCTGTAGTATGTGCAAAGGCCCAAAAAGCTGCGCAATTCATGAAGATTTTTAGGTGGATGCCAGTCCCTTACTGCTTTTATTTTATCTTCATCTGTTGAGATTCCGTCTGCTGTAACACGATGCCCCAAATACTTTACTTCTTTCTGGAACAACGCACATTTCTTCAAGCTGAGTTTCAATCCAGCTGATGATATTCGTTCGAGAACTTCTGCCATGTTTTTGAGGTGTTCATCAAAAGTTTTCCCCATCACGATTATGTCATCGAGATATACCAAGCATGTCTTCCAGTGAAGTCCTATCAGTACCTTCTCCATTAGGCGTTCAAATGTGGCCGGAGCATTGCAGAGACCAAATGGCATGACTTTGAACTGCCATAAACCGTTGCCGACACTAAAGGCAGTTTTCTCCTTGTCTTTCTCTGCAATCTCCACTTGCCAATATCCGCTTCGCAAGTCCAGCGTAGAGAACCATTTGGTACCAGCTAGCGTGTCCAAAGTGTCATCGATCCTGGGGAGCGGGTAACTGTCCTTCTTGGTTATGTCATTGAGCTTCCTGTAGTCTACGCAGAATCTAGTACTGCCATCTTTCTTTTTAACTAAGACTACAGGCGAACTCCAAGGACCAGAAGATGGCTCGATTACGCCATCACGCTCCATTTCACATACAAGCTCTTTCACTTTATCGCGCTTTGCTAGGGGTACGCTTCTGGGTGGCTGCTTAATCGGCCTAGCTTCGCCTGTGTTAATTTCATGTTTAACCAATGCAGTCCTACCCTGGCTTTGGCTTCCCATGGCGAAGATACTGGCATGCCTTTTTAGTAACTGCTTGGCTTTATTTTTATCTGTCGCTGATAGCCCTGCTACCCATTTCTCTACGTATTCCTCAAATTGTTCACGTTCTTTTGCGGACAAATTAGTAGGCTCTATCTTCTTCTCGCAGTTTATTATTGCCTCTGCTGGAGTACATTGGCCAACATCGGAATTTTCTTTGATGACTTCTTCATGGTCTGACAAGTTAAGCACTCTTATAGGGACTATTCCTCCTTCACTAGTTTTCACTAGAGCTTTCGCTGTTATAAGCTCTCTCTTTAGATCTGCCGGTTCTACAACCCACAACCGATTGTCCTCACAATCTCCCTTCATCCGCGCCCATATGACTGTTTCAGACTGCGGCGGTAACGTCTGACTCTCAATAGCAAATACTCTTGTTACTTGCGGTTTGCTGTCATATCCAACATCAAGGGGTATTTCCACATTACGCCAAATCATCAGCTGTTGTCCCATATGTAGATTAATGCCATGGTTAATCATAAAATCGGCTCCAATAATAACCTCATCGACAATATCGGCAACAATAAACACATGTCTCACGTTGATGTTGGCTATAGTCACCTTCACTTCAATCTTACCATAGACAGTGGCAGGCTCTCCAGTAGCTGTACGTAGCCGAATATTGCTTAACCGCTCGCATTTCCCCTTTACTATATCGGGCCTTATTATTGACTGTGATGCCCCTGTGTCTATGGTAAGTACGTGCTTTTCCCCGTTGATGTGTCCGGACGCAGTGAGGTTGCTGTTTTTCTGCTGCATCACTGATATGGAGATTGTGGGGCCCTCGTTTGTGAGAGCTAGCTCTTGCCCCTCAGTGCTAGCTCGTTTTAGTTTAACGGGGACTCTTGGGATGTTGTTTGGTTCACCCGTTTGCTGTTTCTTGGTGGCGAAACAGATCTACCTCTCTTCCTTTGTGCTTTGCAGCTGCGCTGAAAATGACCGGTTTTTCCGCAGTTAAAGCACTTAGGCTTTTCTTTGATAGCCTTCTCTGCCAACAGCTGTCGCATTGCCTCCTTAACGCTAGCCACTAGGTTGTTATCCTCCTCAGACAAAACCTCCACATTCCGCACTTTACATATCTGTGGCTTGAAAACCATTCTGGCAGTCTCTTGAGCCAGCGCAAATGACACAGTTTCAGCGAAAGTGGATTTCTGCGTAGCGCACACCGCCAGTTTAACATCAGAGTCGCGAATGCCGTTAACGAAAGCCTCAGTTTTAAAATGGTCCAGGAACGGGTGACTCTCGCCTGGGTATGTGAGCTGCACTAAACGCTCGATTTCCATTGCGAAATCTTGTAGAGATTCGTTAGGCTTCTGAACTCTACATCGCAATTCCATTCGGTATAAATCGCGCTTGTGCTCACCACCATACTTGCGTTGCAATGCTGCCATTATTTCATTATAGTTGTTTCTGCAGCTTACCGGCACAGTCTCAAGTACCTCTGCGGCTGTACCCTTTAAGGACAAGATCAACTCTATGGCCTTTTCTTCAGCATCCCATCCATTTCTGCCAGCAACCGTCTCAAACTGGAATTTGAAGATGCTTAATGGTACGCCGCCGTCGAAGCATGGCGCTTTTGTCCGCGCAGAAACCTCCGCAACTGCTCGTACTGGCCCGCCACTACACTCCAGGTTATGCACTTTGTCCTCTAGAGCATGCAACTTCTCTTCGAACTCCTTTGCATGCTGTTCCAGGCCACCGCATTCTAGATGTTGGACTCTATCCGCCAGCTCTGAGAATTTATTCTCAATAGAGTCCATCCTCCTGTTGATGGCTTCAGAAACCTCTACCAGGATATCGTTCGTGGCCTTGTTTGACTCCTGTATCTGCTGAGAGTTCTGTTTTATTTCAGTTATTTCGCCAACAAGTTTGTCCTGCATCTGCTGAGAGTTCTGTTTTATTTCAGTTATTTCGCCAACAAGTTTGTCCTGCATCTGCTGAGTTTCGGCTAAAAGCTTTTCACTGTTGACCCTTGATGCCTCCTGCATCTGCTGAGAGTTTTGTTTTAATTCACTTTGTGCATCGCTGATTGCTTTTATCTGGATCATCATAGCAGCGAACATTGAATTTATGTCCATGCTGCTGTTCGTGGCAGGAGGGCATACTTGCACATCGTCTTTGTCCTCAAACTCGTATGTCCCGATGTCCATGCCGCGATTCTTAAACTCATCTATCAGCCTCTTCTGCAGTTCAGCCTTGTTACCTGCAGTTGGCAATTCCAGCTTACTGAGCTCCTTTTTCAGCTGTTCAACTTTTAGCTCATCAAATTTCATGATTATTTATTTTAATTTTATAATGTCCTTTTTTTTAATGTCCTTTTATTTTCCTTTCTTAAATTGCAATGTCCTTTTAATTATTTTTGCAATCCCACTTCTGACACCAATTGTTACGTTTTTAGACCTTTTCGTAAAAACGGTTTTATTATTTATCCTTCAAGGATTCGTTTTATTGCATCAAATTAAAACACGGACAAATTAATTTAGAATTATAATGCGGCAACAATTTATTTATTACTTTATTTACACGAGTACTTGTACTACTCAACACTTAGCGATGTTAACACGTCTATGTCTGATATCACACTGATTTTGCTGAGTTCTGGCAGCGCCTTTATATAGCAAAAATGACGTCGTCTGGTAACCTCGCGAAAGTTCTGGGTATGGTGGTTGTATTTTACTTGGCATGTGTGTGTTTGTATGACAATGCTGACTTGTTTGGTTTGCTTATGGTAACTATGTGTGTTTGAATGTATGAGTGTTCTGTATGTTTTGCCTATGGTAACTATGAGTGGTTGTATGAATGAGTGTGTGGTTTTTTTGTTTCTTCTACGTGGATATGGTTGTGTATACTTGTGAATCTATTTAGTTTTATTAGCAGCGAATACTTGCATACAAGATCATTAAGAACAACATCTCTTAGCATTGATGTTGCTATGTTTGTTGTTGTTGTGGTTTACTCTTATTGGCACAGCCTTGAATGATCTTGTATATTCTGGAGTATTCCATTTCCGTTAATTTGAATATTATCTATATAGTGTTTGTAACATTTTGACAACTATAGATAATATTGCCAGTGCTGCCAAGTACATATAGCCACATTGTCGTTTTATTTAAATCTATTTCTAATCTTTGTAACAATATATATATATATACATATATATATATATATATATATATATATATATATATACATATATACATATATACGTCGGTCTCGCCTGTCTTAAATGATATTAAGCTGCAGATGAAGGAATTTGACATAATGTTTGTTAACGGATATTAAATCAGGACTTTGAATTGGTGAAAGTGCTTATTGTGACAAGACTTAAGACGGATTCTATGTGACTTGGAGTTGTGCTTTCGAAGAATGTATTAGCAGTTTCCTTTTGAAGCAAGCACAGCTATACTCTTTTGAACTTGACACTGAGAAAATTTTAAATGTTAGGAAAAAGGGATGTCTTTACTCCGTTATGCGAAAGTCAAATTTTCGTTAAATATCGATGATCAGAGCTCCCAAAAACTTTTTCTGATTACTTCTGAGACTATGTCGTTATGTGTAATTATGTGTACCGCTTCAAACTTTTTAAAGTCTTAATCGATCCGAGCCGAAGTATCATGATCCAAGGAGTTCTATCAAACATATGTTTCTGCGAACTTGAATCAATTGAAACCAGTCTTAAGAAAACTAAGAAGTGTTTTTTGTTTTCCTTTCTAACCTCTGGTTATATATAATTTTGCTTAAATAATTTCCATGAGAACTCTGTGAAGCTTCCTTCCGACGATTGCACTCTGCTAATTAAATTTAAAATCTTTTTTAGAATGTATCTTTGCAACTTATTCACAAACTAAAAATTTCACATATCCCATAGTTATGCAGCATATAACACTATAGATCTACAAACTGTGCAGAAAGCTTTCCGTTTCATTTCCAATGCAATTTCATACTTTTCTTTGTCTGGAACGAGCAATCAGTTGATGACCACTACATAGAGAAAACAGTACCTAATAAATACCTAATAAAATAGAACAAAATTAATAAGATTTCTCTATGGTTTTTCTTCAAGAAGAAGTTCTTATTGTTTTAATAAGGAAAACCCAATTGAAAAAATCAAGAAGAAAACTTAGGGTTTTTACTAGGTAATCTTCTTGTTTTTTTCAAAAAGATTTTCTTCTTGATTTTATTAGGGTTTCTTTTTGTTTTTTTTTTTTTTCAAAAAGAGTTTCTTCTAAATTTTATAAGACTATCTTCTTCTTTTTTATTAATAAGCTCACTTATAAGTATTTATTAAATATTATTGAAAATAAATAATATAATATGAAATTTACTTGTTGGGTGGTTAAGCAATGTCTATATGCATTTCATTGGCGTAGACTTTAACCACAGTTTTGAAAAGTTTCCAACTTCTCAACCTATTAAAAGACTTCTATAAACCCTCTGAGAATTCTGTTAATAAATTATATATAAAAATTCACAAATGATTTTAAAAAATCACATTATAATATGTGTAGTAGGCTATAAAACTTATATAAACCAAAACCCACAAACAACTTTTATTCTATATGACTCAATTTTATTTTTTTAGACTGTGGTTAAAGTCTACTGACGATTTGGTATAAAGCGCCAATGAAATGCATATAGACATTGCTTAACCAGCACAAATAAATTTCATATTATAACAGTAAAATGACAGCATGTCAAATATTTAATTTATTATCTATCAATAAATAATATAAATAATAACAATTCTATAGAAACTAACTCAGTACTCAGAAAGTAAAAATACAGTAAAAAATGTTTAAAGTAATATAATATAATTATCAACAATTAATATAGTTATAAACATTTTCAAACTGTCAACCTTTAAAAGTTCATAAAATGAGAAATCATTGTATCGTGGCCATTCATGAAAATATTCGTCAAAGAACTATCATTTTGTATCTCATTAACTCTAGTTTCCCTTGCTTCCCTCCAGAAAAGAAATTACATGATCACGTGGACTGCAATTGTACTGCAACTAGCATTTTCGGTTCAAATGTGTATCTTTGAGAGAGAAAGATATATGTATAAAGATGTAAATATGAATGCAAATCCTTAAAAGATTCCTCCGGAGTGGTAGAAATATCATCGGAGTTTCCTTTTTCAGCAATAGTCCAAAGAGAAAATAATTTTCCTGTTGGATTTCTCTTTCCGCCTTTCCGTTTCAAAACAATTTTGCTTTCCATATTATATTTCACTCTTCGATGCGTTTTGCCAAATAGAGGCCATTATTTATTAATCAGATTTAATTAATTTATATAACTTTCCTTTTTTAAACAAATATATTTTTATTACGTTTTCCACTTTTTGACTTATCACTTGTCCACTTTAAACTAAAAGTTTGATTTAAAGTGCATATAGTTAGAGATCTTCGATGCAACACTTTTATAAACACGCAAAAAAAAATATAAATGTAAAAACAAAAATATCATAAAAAATTGTCTCTATGTTGATTTGTACGCATTAATAAGATATTTTACACATGATCAAATAGAAACCTAATGAAATCAAGAAGAAAGACCCAATTAAAAAAAAAAGTATTAAGTAGGCTTAATGAAATCAATAAGGAGTTCTTTTTGAAAAAATTAATAGGAGAGCTCAATGAAATTAATAAGAAATTCTTGTTTCGTACAATTTATAAGAAAACCTAATATAATCAAGAAGATTTTCTCTTAGTTACTAAGCCGAATAGAAACTTCCGCTTATGTCTTGACCCCAGAAACTTAAACAAGGTTAAAGTTAGACCAAGGTTCACCTTTCCGAATATTGAGCACAAATTACTGGGTCTAAATTTCTTAGTAGCCTTGACGCTATTTCGGGTTTCTAGATGATCCCATTAGATAAAAGCTCGTCGAAGCTGTGCACTTATAACACCCCTATGGGTCGTTATCGTTTTCCTCGTTTGCCATTTGGTATTAATGCAGCGCCGGAAATCTTTCATTCGGAAATGATTCGTCTTTTCGGTGACTTAAAGTGCCTCAAATCAAAAATTTTAAAAACCGAAATTAAATTTATTGGTCATATTTTTACCGGCAATGAGGTCAAACCAGATAATGAAAAAGTAAGGGCAATTCTAGACATGCCAACGCCGACCAACGTCGCCGAGTTGCAAAGATTTTTAGGGATAGTAAACTATTTAGGTTCATTCGTACAAAACCTACCTGCAAAGAGTAAACATTGGAGAGATCTGTTAAAAATAAAAATAGGAAATTACTAATTCTCTCGTCTTAGTATATTTTGATCCGAAAAAATAATTAACATTATCAGTGGATGCATCTAAATTTGCAGTAGGTGCAACGATTATGCATGGAAACAATACAATAACGTATGCCTCGGTTTCGTTAAATGGTTGTCAATCTAACTATGCTCAAATCGAAAAAGAGCTGTTCGCGATTTCGTTCGGGTGTACTCGTTTTCATCAGTACGTTTACAGGAAGCGGATAAGCCGCTCTTAACAATACAAAAGAATTAACAATACAAAAGATTAAAAAGTCAACAGAAACATATGAAGTTTTTCAAGTTTCATTAATATATATAAAGGACGGATGGCCCGATAACAAAAAGTCTTTAAGTGAAATTTTTCTTCCATATCATTCTATAAAAAACGAAGTTAATGAAGGTAATGGAATTTTGTTAATGAATAACCGCATTTTAATTCCAACAAATCTTAGGCGTGAGATGTTGTCATACTTACATGAAGGTCACATGGGTGTACAACGTTGCCAAAATCTTGCAAAACAAACAATGTTTTGGCCAAATATTAATAATGATATCAACATTATGGTATAAAAAATTTAAGAAGTCTAATTCTAAAGAAGAATTATTACCACATGAAATTCCTACAATTCCATGGCACAACCTTGGTTGCGAGGTTTTTGAATGTAATAAAAACATGTATTTGTTAGTAGTAGACTACTATTCGAAATTTGTTGAAATTAATATTTTGAACTATGGTTATAATAGTAAACACGTTATAACTAAACTTAAATCTATGTTTGCTAGACATGGGGTTCCAGCTATTTTTATATCTGACAATGGTCCTCCCTTCAATTCGAAATAATTTTCAGATTTCTGCAAGGAATGGAGAATGGAGCACAAGACCTCTAGTCCTTACCTAGTAAGGTCCAATGGCCTAGCAGAGCGCACAATTCCACCGATAAAGAAAATGCTTTATAAATGCCTAGATGGTTCATCTGATCCCTACACCGCTTTATTGCAGTACAGAATAACCCGCAAAGGGAAATTTCCAAGTTCGTCAGAAATGTTAATGGGTAGAGAATTAAGAACTAAGTTACCATGCCACCAGACAATTTAAAACAAAAATTAATTGATTCTGGAGAAATTTCTAAGCAAATAAATAAACAGAACCAGAAAATGTTACAGTATTATAATAGAACTACAAATAATGCCGGAAAGATAGAAGTAGGTGAAAAGATCATGTTTGAAAAGACAAACTGCAAAGAACCTAGATCGTATATTATTCAGAATGAAGAAGGGTCAACATATAGAAATAGACAACACATTAACAAAAATGGGAATGAAAAGTATAATAAGAATAATAACGAGTACGTGAACAAGCAAAACTATCGCTTCTGGGGCACTAAAATTCCACGAGTGATGCACTATGCGCCATTACACCCGCTCAAAGTGATAACAGTGGATGGTGCGCGCTATAGGGCCATGTTAACCGGGTGACTTCTTTGGGCCCACCTTGTATATATGTATATGTCTAAATATATATACATATATATATATATATATATATATATATATATATATCAGAGAACGTGTACTTTTTAGCCTTTGTGTACGCAGGTCTACATCAACGACGTCGAAAAAAAAGGCATTGGAAAATGTATACATGCCACACTTTATTCACAAATGCATCTTGAGTGTACAGGACTGTGCTTTGAAGGCATTGAAGGCATTGAAAACATTAAAGCCATTGAAAACTTTCAAGCCATTGAAAACATTGAATTCACTTTATGTCCGTATACAAATTTGCGGTGATGATAACATTATATTTGCTTTTGTATATTCATAAAGTTAATGGATGTGTGCGCAGCAGAGAATATTAGTTTTTGGGTCTTCAAAAAATTAATGTGTGTGTGCGCAGTAGAGAAAAATAACCTTCCACCATTCGTGTGTTTGTTTGCAAAAGCACCCTGTCGGAATTCGAGCTAACCATAAAGTAACTTGTGGTTGATTATGAGTTAGCTCACAAAATCCCATAATGGCATTTACACGAGATGTACACAAGTACAGGCCGAAGGTGTATACAACGAAAAGTGTACACAAGGAAAGAAAGGCAATGTCTATAATGAATTGACGGTGTACATTTTACTGAAGGTGTAAATTAAATTTTCTTCTAGCCTAGGTTTCCTCTTGTTGTATTTCAATTCCTCCAAAACATGGCTAGACTGTTGGAATTCGGTATACAGATAGTCTTTGACGAACTACAACTAAAAAAATATCTAATAAAAGATAATTTTTTTAAAGTTTACAAAACTTTTGTAAAGAAAGTAAAGCATAGCAACAATGCGTCAGCTACGTACTAAACATAAATGTAAAGTATATAAATGGCCAATTTTGAATATATAGTTTAAGTCAAGTCAACAAAGTGTAATTAGTATAAAAGTACAAAAATAAAAAAAAACAGGCAAAATATGCTGAATAACAAATTCATAGGAATTATGAAATATTTTTATTGTTGAGAATAATTTAATTAGGATTTACTATATACATATGTAAGAATATAAAGCCTAATTCACAATGTCGAAAGATTTTTTTTCTTTTAATTATGTGTGAAACAAAAGAAAATTTTATAAATTGTTTCAAATATGAAAGAAAGAATTCTTTCAACATCGTGAATTCGGCAGATACACTTTTAACTACGAGTACTTTTGACTTATAATATATATGTCGTAATTTTCAGCTGTTACTTCCTTACTGGCAAATTTTCCACTTATGATCAACGATAAAACCAAAGATGCTGATTTTGGGTGTTTAGTTGGTAGTGATGAAAGATCCAGAAGATTTCACAAAGTTTTATACTCATATGAAAGAGTGCAACGAGTTATAAGAGTAATGTTGCCCAGATTTGATCAAATGGGCTTATTAGATGTGGTCTAATATATCATGTATTTAAATAATAATGTATTAAATAATTGTGATACGACTAAAATCCAAGCAACTATTATTAAATAATTAATCTTTACCTTAATTTTGGTAATTATATTATAATATTATTATAATATATAATATATGCAGGGTGTCTGGTAGTTGATTTATATTTTCAAATTAAAAAAATTGACAACGTTTTTTTAAAGATTATGTTATCTACATTTCTTCCGTCGAGTTGTACACACTGTTCAAAACGGAGCCTTCCTCCGTTTTGCGCCACACGCTGCAGTGAACTTGATTCTATTGAGCTGATTTCTCGACGAATATTTTCCTTTAAAGCCACAAGGGATTGAGGATTTTCATTAAAAAACCTCACTTTGAAGTAACTCCAGGAAAAAGAAACTATGAGAGTTAGATTGGGCGACCTCGGTGCAGGAAATTTTCCCGAAACAAATTCGTCGAAGCCTCCGGCTTTGCTTTCAAATCGTCCATCTTATTGAAACCACGTGTGTGAAGAGTGCGACGGATGAGCTTCGATAACTTTCACCGATAAATTTGTCAAGACAATTACAAAATGCATTTTGGCTGTATTTTAAAGTCAATCTGGAAAATATTTTGAAATCTTGGACTCCAAATACTGTATACTATTCCTGCAAAACTCGTTTAACTATGTGGATGTCAGGCTCAAAGTTGTGAACATTTCTTAATTTTGCGTTTAAAATGTATGCTTTCATAATAATAAGCTAATTCATTATAATGCCATTATATATGCCATTTGATTTTCCAGCGATTCGAACCACGAAATTGACTGGTATTTTTGCTTAGACAAAGTAAAGAAAAATGGACGCCATATGTTTAGTTCTATCAGGCTTTTTAAGAAAGTTGTATCAGGAGCCCAAAGTATTTTCATTTATGTTAACATTCATTTTTATGTCTTTTTAAAAAATTTAGTTAATATGTCTTTAAAAATGCACCTTCTGTCTTCACACTTAAATTTCTTCCCAAATAACCTTAGCGATGAAAGCGACGAGCATGGTGATTGTTTTCACCAACAAATACAAGAAGTGGAACGTCGCTACCATGGAATCAGTGCTACCATCAGTGGACAAAAATAAAAAATAAAAATTAAAAAATGATTTCCGCGAATCTTATTAAAAATAATTGATTTCGATATACAGTCCCGCACATAACTATTGTCACAGCAATGTTGACCCCCAAAATATAAAATATAGTGCTTGTGCAAAATAAAACACTCTAAAAAAAATATTTTTATATTAAAACAATTACTGGTTGTTGTTCTTTATTTCTCTTACACCTACAATTTGAGTCGGCGAAAAACCAACCAGTTGTGGAATAAAACGTAAGAAAATAAAAAAGGAAAATTGATTGTATGGTGAGATAGGAGAACTAATGAAAAGGAGTCGTTTTACTATTAGAAGCATTATTATTCGCTTTGAAAATGAAACAAATTTGAATAGTGCTGCTAGAATAGCCCGTCTTAAAGTTTTAAGTAAGCAAATAGTGCGAAAACTAAAGCAAATTCCAAAAACAACGTCGACTGAAATCGTAGATGAAGTTCAAGAGGGATTTGGTAAGATTATTCACCACATCACAATTAGAAGATGCTACACGATGCTAAACGTAAACCACTTGTTTCCTTAGTGAACCAAACTAAACGATTAACGTACGCTAAAGAATTTAAAAGCAAATCTATTAGCTTTTGGGATGAAGTGATGTTTTCAAATAAGAGTGTTGATAACCAAATCAACATAGTACTTTTATTTTGACCTAATTTATTCCAAGTTCAATAACCATAAATAAGTGTTGTTGACAAAAGTTATAATTCTTTTAGTTTTGTTTAAATGACCTAATTTCCGCTATAATTATAAGTTTAATAGCCAGAATTAATAATTGTTAATAAGACAAAAATAAATTATTGTTTTTTGTTTGTTTTGCTATTGTACAAGCAAGTAATTTCAGACATTGCATTATTGTGCAATAGCTGCAGTTAACTTAAATAATGTGTATGAAATTTTGTATATAAGAAAGAACAAATAATGAAATGGCTTAAAGCAATCCGGTAGAGAATAGTACGTAACTTGAATGAAGTTTTATGCAAAATGGGATTTGAAAGCTGCAAAAATGAACCGTGCTTATATGAAAAGAAAATAAATGAAAACTTAATTATTGTCGGATGTAGAGAAAAGAATGAAATAATAAAATTTATGTTTGAAATATCAGATAAAGACCAACTGGAATATTTTTTGGGCATAAAGATTGAACGTGATGGTGTAACAGGAAATATTAAACTTATGTTCAAAAATTATTAAAATACTATAATATGAAAGATTGTAAATCATCATCAGTGCCATTACAACCAAATTATCAAGTCAAAAGCTGAAAAATCTAATATAAGTGTTTATCAGTCCCTAATTGGAGCTTTGTTATATTTAGCATTAAGAACAAGACCAGATATATATATTATTTTCTGTGAACAAACCTGCGCAAATGAATGCTCCGAATTCAGAACATTTCAAAGTTGCAAAGCATATTCTCCGATACCTAAAAGAAACTCAGAATCTTAAATTAGAATTCAACAAAGGAAATAAGAAATTGATAGGTTATGCCGATGCAGATTGGGGTGGGTGTACAATCGACAGAAAATCGCATATAGGTTATATTATTTATCCTGGAGTCGAAAAAACAATCTACAACAGCTTTGAGCTGTACTGAAGCTGAATACATGTCAATATCAAACGCATCGAAAAAAGCAGTATATTTAAAAAGATTATTATATGAACTAGGTTTCCTAAATGCAGAAAGCATCGAGCTAAACGTCGATAATCAAGGTGCTTTCAAATTAGTTATGAATCCGGTGTTTCATAATAGAAGTAAACAAATTAGTATCATATATCACTATATTAGAGAAGTCGTAAATAAACAGCACATATATTTCAAATGTTGTCCGACGAAAAAATTTAAAAAATCAAAACATAGAAAATTTGTTAAGTCATTAAATTTAAAATAATAATATTTGTAAAAAATATTCATGTTGAAGAGGAATGTTGGAAATATACCACTTGAATTATTTAACACATGTCATAACAACATTTATATGCTCGTAGTAGGGTATGGATTTTTTTTATTTTTAATATTAGATTTTTCTTTATACTTCTAAGCAACATATTTCAAGTATGTCAGAATAGTTTTTAGTTAGTATAAAAATAAAATATTTGTCTATGTAAAAAGAAAATCCATCTGCAATTTATTCAAAAAGGATTTTCATCATCAATCAGTCGTAGGTAATTAATTTTTTAACAGTGTATTTTGTTAACTTTTTTAACCAGGCTAAATTTAATATACAAAATTTATCAAACGACATTACGCCAAATAATGACGATGTTTGCATCTTGGAAGATGTACTGGAAAATGATTTCGAATATTAATTTGATGAATATCTACGTTGTGATGAAAATTTGGAATGTTTTGGACTCAAATGTGTGTGTATCAATTACACGAATTGAGTTTTTTCTTGCAAATTTTTGTAAATAGATTGCTATAACTTTTTGTTGAAACAAGTTATAAAATAAATAAGATCTCGTAAAAGTTGTGTGTTTTTAAGAGCATTTTGCGCTTTTATCAGAGTTTTTTTTTAATTCAACTTTAATATGCTCTTATAATAAAAAATATACATATGTACATACAGTATCGGACAAAACCTAAGCTGCAGTGTTAAGAAGGAGAACTTGTTAGAATTTATGTGCAAATTGTCATTGTTTTAAAGTTTTCGTTGAGATAATAGTAATGGCACGCAATAAGTACTCAAAAGAGTTTAAAATAAGAATTCTTGATGATTGGAGAACCGGCTTACCAAGACATCAATTGAGAGCAAAATATTCTATCAACAGATCAATTATTTCTAGGCTAATTAAAAAGCGTTTGCAGACTGGTCGCACATCCCCTACTCATTCTGGAGGAAGGCAAGTGAAACTTCGCGACATGAAGACTTCTTAATTAAAAGAACAATCCAAAATGATCCTACAGTATCTTCTAGTCACACACGAAACCGGATAGATTTAAAAATTAGCGAAAGAAGGATTCGCAGAAGGGCGGTAAAGGCAGGATTATTCAGTCGACGACCAGCAAAAAAACCATTCATTGATTCTCCAATACCTCTACCATTCATAAAAAAAATGGAGCAGCATCATACATACCATCTGCCTATGTTTTATTCCATAGGCGACTGAGGTTAATCCTATTCGCGCGACCTCATTCTGAGATGGAATTAAGATCAGTAAGATCTAAGCTTGGTCGCCTCGTGAATGAAAAAGAATGATTAATGCTGTTGTCATCCGCAAAAGTGGAGATAATGTTAAATGGACGGTCATTTATATAGACAAGGAAAAGAGTGGGGGATAGAACAGATCATTGTAGTACCCCTGAACTCACCTTGAACTCATTTGATGTTCTTTGAGCATATAAACCGAGAATCATTATCGAGACGGGTAATGGTTGATTGCTCTCTGGCAAGCAAAAGAATTAGAGTTGATGAATCTTTCACTCTCTTAACAAATAACTAGAAGCTCTTTCGGCAGTGCATAGACGTTGACCTTAAAAAGTTTTTTCACACCTTAGCACTCCTCCGCAAGAAGACCTCGCTTCGCGTTATTATTATTACGTCAAGTACTAACTGCTTCCTCTCTAGATCAGATTATATCTTTGCAAGACTGGTTAAATAGAGTTTTTAGTCTCAGCTTCACCGAGATTGTTTCTTGAAAGGAAGAAATATTTTATTCCCTGTAAAATTATTTTCCCAATCATTTTCGCCATAATATCGATGTTATTGTTTAAGAGACAAAGTTTCTAGTTGAAGAGCTCTGCCCAACGAGTATTAAGTTGATGCCCTTCAACATACTGAAAGTATGTTGGTTCATTCACTAAATGAGCAATAACTCAACATATTCATTTTCCGTATTGGCATAGCTGGAAGCCACGATTTCTTGTAAACATTGAAATCAGCAGTAATAACAATTTCATTGTCCGCATAACTTTCGGCGATTTTCGATACAGAGTCGGAAATGATATCGAAGCTAAATAAAGTTTGTTCCCTTCCCACGTTTGGACTTCTATAAAGGAATCCGAACTGCAAAGTATGTGCAGTGTATGACTGTATGTGTATGATTGCTGGCTTCGGTACACAACTTCATTGCACGTGTTCAAATCAAAAAGCGACAGGAATTGTTGCCCAGGTTCACCATTCTCAGATACCTGGATTTCACTTAAGGCTAAAACATCGGCCGAAGAAGACTAGAGTGGGCATAAACAGAAAATAATTCGATTTTAGAAGCCTATCTCAAATTTGCCTGTCATGAACAAAACCTAGAGAGACTCAAATAAGCCGCCATCCTGGTCATAGTGACGCCAACAATGATGATTACTGCTTAAGTGACTGCGAGGTGGTCAATGTTATACCTTCACCACCTAGCGGCCAAACGGCAATCCCAACGCTGGAATCAATAAAACAAAACTATTGCGTCAATAAGGGGTGAAACGGTTATATAATCGCAGTACTGGATAAAAAAGCCGTGACTGCTCACTAAAACCCACTCTGATATCACTCATAAAGGGCCCGTCACTTTTTATGGCGTTTGGTTTTGTTCAGTGTTATTTGTTGAGGGTATTTACTAAAATACTTCAGTACTATCTAAATACTATTTAGATATTTTTGTTGTGGGTTTTTTTTCGTACTCTGCTCTTTTCTTTTTTAATTTTGTTTTACTATTATATATGTATGTTTTTACAGTTGCTAAATATTTTTATACCCTTCACAAAAATGTGAAAGGGTATATTTAGGTTTGTCATTCCGTGTGTAATTTTTTCGATATCAATATGCGACCCCATAAAGTATATATATTCTGGATCCTTATGAATAGCAATGACGATTGAGCGATGTCCGTCTGTCTGTACGTGAAATCGATTTTTCCAAGCCCCTAGAAGAGCTAGAGACTTCATTCTTGGACGGATGGGTTGCAAATGAACCTAAATAGAAAAATAGGAAGGACGGTTCCAGAGCTGGGAGGCTTACACCTATTTCTCGACGCAAAATTAACACCAAAAACCGATTATTTTTTTGTTTATTTGAAAATTTAACCTATTTTGTGCTTTAGAACTCCTCAATTGTCCATTTAAAACTAAAAAAAAAAATTTCGAGAGATGGGAAATTAAATTTTTTTCTTTTGGCACATTCGGTATTTTGTGGTACATATAATAAATAAATGTTTAAGAATTTTAAGTTTTTCTTAAATAAAACCGTCTTTGGCGTACTGAAGATTTGCATCGATTAAAAAAAAAATCCAGGGTTAGGAAATTTAAATTTTTTTTATACAAGAAGCTAACCAAAAATCAACTGACATCGTTTTTTCCTGGTAAAAACTATTTTTTATTTCGGAAAAACTAAATTGGTATCAAAAATTAAGAAAAAATCAAAATTTTGATTCCAGGGTTCGGTACTGCAATATTTTGTAGTACATGAAAGTAACGAAGTGGTTACAAATTTGTATTTTTTTCTAAATGAAACCGCTTTATACATCATGAAGACTTCCATTGGTAAAAAATAATTTAAGAAAAACTAAATTTTCGCTTCCAAGGCTTGGAAATTGAATTTTGTTTTGGCACATTCGGTATTTCGTGGTACATATAAATGTTTAAAAATTTCAAGTTTTTCCTAAATAAAACCCCTTTATACATCATGAAGATTTGCATTGATGAAAAAATTTTCGCTTCCAGGGGTGGAATCAGAAGGCAACTAACGCATTTTTTTTATTAATATCAAGTATTTAAAAAATCTTAATTTCGATTCTAATATTTCGTATAACATGAAAGTTGCCAAAAGAGTTAAAAGTTTGTAGTTTTGCTTAAATAAAACCGCTTTACACATTATGAAGTATTGGTGGTGGTATTGGTATATGGTATTGTTAAAAAAATTGAAAAAAAAAAATTTCGTTTCCAGGCGTGGGAAATTTGGAATATTTTTTTTATATAAAAAGTAACCAAAATATGCAACTGAAGTTGTTTTTATTGCGCTCATAAATTAGAAAGCACAAAATTGCTACTTAAAAATATGTGTAATGCCCGACGTACGTTGGTGAAGCGTATATAAGATTCGTCACAGCCGAATATAGCACTTTTACTTGTTTAATTTAATGTTATTGGTAAGAAAACACAAAACAATGAAATAGAACAAGGGACTACAAACAAACATGAGTGGATGGGACAAAATGTAGGCAAACAAGCAGTACTATCGGTTTGATATAGTTATCGTGTTCTTTTTCATAATGAACAGGTACAAATAGAGACTGTTGTCAAATAAACTGCCTACGAATTGGTAATAGACAAAAATACACATGAATATTGAAAAAGAAATTAGATGTTCTGTTCAGCTTTGTGAGTTAAATATTTAAAAACTGATGATGACCTTCCCTTGTACCTTGGGATATATATGATATATCTCTGAATTTAAATTCTTTTGGAGCAATCAGCCTAAAAAATATTACTATAGCAATAAATTGCTAATGTGTAACCATCAGTTTGATACAGTTCTCGTATTCTTTTTATAACCTTCACAAAAAAGTGAAAAGGTATATATATATATATATATATATATATATATATACATAGGTTTGCCATACCATGTGTAATTTCTTCGATATCAATATGGGACCCCATAATATATATATATATTCTGGATTCTTATGAATACCGATGACGATTGAGCGATGTCCGTTTATCGGTTTTCCCAAGCTCTCAGAAGAGCTATAGACTTCGTTGAAATGAACTTAAATAGAGTGGTATTGAAATTTAGAAAAATCCAAATGCGGTTCCAGAGTTGGAAAGCTTAAACCTATTTCTCAACGCAAAATTAATACCAAAAACCAATTTTGTTTGTTTGTAAATTGAAACTACTTCATGCTTTGGGGAGCCTCAATTGTTTATTAAAAACTTAAAAAGTAAATATTTTTTTCCAGGGAAAGGAAATCAAAAGTTTTTTTTGGCACCATTCAGTATTTTGTAGTACATGTAATAATTAAAATGTTTAAACATTTAAAAGTTTTTATATAATTTCTTTAAAAATTAAAATTTTGTTTTCAGGATTGAAACTGACTTTGCTTTTTTTACTAACTGCAACTATTTTATAATATAGGGAGAACAAATTTGGTATCAAAAATTTAAAAAAAATAAATAAAAATTTCGAATCAAACTTGGGCAAGTGCAATATATTAGAGCTGTACGGCTCCTGAATGAATTAATTCAATTGAATCATTCAGTCAATTGAGCGAGGTGAATCTTTCATTCAATTGAGCGTTTTTAGCTCAGTTGTTTCAGTTGATTCATTAGATCTGTCTCTTTCAGTAGCTCTTTTCAGTGATGTTTCAGTTTGTATGTCAAAATCCATACGAAAAAAATGAATTAATTCACACACATGTGCTTATGCATACAGTGATGTAGTGCTCTTTATTTATAGAGTAGCCAGCAAAAAAAAACAACTGAGCTATTGAATGAACTGAAACAACTGAATGAATTAATTCAGTAAAGTGAGCGGAGCTAAAAAGAGCGCTCACTCAAAAGAGCTGTTTTGTACAGCTCTACAATATATTATGGTACACGAAAGTGACCAAAATGGTTAAAAATGTAAGTTTTTCTAAAATAAAACTATTTCATGCCTCATTGGAAAAAAACCACAAAATAAAATTTCTCTTCCAGGGGGCAAATTACGGCATTCGATACGATTCGAAATTTTAAAATATTTCCATATAAACTCTATTCAAATATTTCATAATTTCGTTCGATAACGAGTGCTGTAATTTGCCCCCAGGGATGGTTAATATGTTTTTCTGTCAACATAGAATTAACTAAATGGCAACTAATGTTGTTTCTTTACTAATTAAAACTATTTTTTATATCAGGAAAAACAAAATTGGTATCAAAAACTAAAAAATAACTGCAATATTCTGGATAGCAGCAATATTCTATAATACGTGAGAGTGACCAAAATGGTTAAAAACTTTAAGTTTTTTTTTAAATAAAACTACTTTATACCTCATGAAGAGCTGCATTGATAATAAAAACAAACAAAAAATAATATATGTGGTTATTATTTTAACGAACATTTGTATTGCTATATTAAATCGAATTAAGATTCATAGGCTAATTGTTCGAAATTTGATTAAATCTCAGAAAGACATAATGATATATATTCCAAAGCACAAAGGAAAAAATACACATAAAATTTCTCTTTCAGGGTTGCAATATTCAAAGTTTTCTTTGGTACATACAATAAATTGTAGTACATGAACAAAATGGTTACAAATTTTATATTTTTCTTAAACTAAACTATTTCGTGATAAAAAAATTAATTTTCACATAAAGGAATGGGAAATTGAACTTTTTTTTAACTAAAATTATTTTTTAATTCAGGAAAAACAAAACTGGTATAAAAAATTTAAAAAAATAACTAAATTGGATAACTGCAATATTTTGTACCACATGGTTAAAACTTTTAAGTTTTTCTTAAATAAAAAATTTTTATACCTCATGAAGAGTTGAATTTATAATAAAAAAAAAATTTTAATTCCACTTCCAGGGTTGCGAAATTGAAAGTTTTTTAGTATATTCAATATATTGTAGTACATGAAAGTGGCCAAAATGGTTACAAATTTCATGTTTTCTTAAATAAAAATATTTCCTGCCTCATTTGTTCATAAAAGTAACCAAAAAAGCAATTGTCATATTTTTTTTGATAACTAAAATTATATTGTAACTTAAGAAGAACAAAATTGGTACTTGAAAATATATGTAACGCCAGACGTACGTTGGTGAAGAGCATATAAGATTAATGGTGTTTTCTTTTCTGCACAAAAAATTTCACCTTGTTAAAAGGTGCATGCATAAAATATCTTGCCAACCCTGTAATAATGCAATTTGTTATTTCATTAGAACAAAACACAATTTGTGCAGAAAAGTCAATAAATTTAAAATTTCATCCTCATCAGAAGAGGAGGATGAATCTAGCAATAGACTAATTGCCATTTCTGCACGTATAATTGATGCGGCGATATTAATATTTTTAACTTTTATTAAACGGTTTAGAATTGTTAAAAATTTTCTTTTTTTGTTTTCAAAAACTATACAAACAGTAAAAATTGGTTGCCAGAGTGCCAGTTTATCGACCCGAAGCTTTAACGATGTTTTTATTAAAGACTGTTTTGAGCGCAATTTCAAAACTGCAAATCCTGTAAGATTTGTAATGTAATGTTTTCTCATAGTTGTTATATAAAACAGTAAGGATATTAACTTTTAAAATGTAACTTTTCCGTAGTAATTCCAGGCGATTTCTTTACAAATTCTTCTGGTAACACTATTAATAAACAAAAGTCAATTATTTTGCAGGGCACTATCAACACTGTCGATTTGTATGGGGCATAAAGTCCAATGCCTTTCACCATTATTGAGGGAGATATATTTTGAATCAAACACACTATCCTTTTATAGAGCAAAACATTTTTAAGAAACGAACACGAAATTACTCTTTTTACATGGAAAGTCGGTGACTAACTTAAATTCAACGCCCAATAAACAGTGTCGAAACAATTTGAATGCAAGATAAGCTGCTTTTACTTCCATAATATAACGGTGTAGTTTATATTATATAGACAGACATAGGATTTCTATATCATAATATAAATACTATGGTTTGTGATACTAAATTGGCATGACAGTCATGAAATACATATACTAGTATTTTTGTTTTTATATTTACGTCAGAAAAAAATGGAAAAACAAAAAGTTTTAAGAATAACAAGAAAATGTGTTTTAGGTATGCAATCTCATTGGACAAACGGTTAGGCATAGCCTTATACTCGTTAGGATCTTCATCAGAGTACAGAACTGTTGCCAGTTTATTTGGTGTTGGCAAATCGACCGTTGCAGAAATTGTTATAGATGTTTTAAAATATTTTTAATAAATTATAACTGTCAATACTGTCAGAACTGACAATCAATTTTGAAACTGGGTTTCCCCAATGTTCATTGAACACAGCTACAGACAATATTTTACATTTATGCTACGAATTGTTTCGTAGTATACAAACCAGACATAAACCAGCTTGTAATTGTAGTATAGGTTGACACACATATAGCATACTAATATGATACAGAAATCCTATGTCTGTCTAGGGTATTAGAAACTTGAAAAAGTGTTGCACCAAAACCTTCTTTAGACATATCCGTGTGCAATTCTGTTTCGGCACTTTTATTATAATTCTTCAAAACTTGTACCCTAGTAACGACTGCCTTCAATTGATCCATCGCAGCCAACACTTTTGCGTTTATTTGTAACGGTGTATTTTTCTTCAAAAACTCTGTTAGTGATTTTGCGATGAGGGCATATCCATTGAAAATTTTCTTAAGTAGCCCGTCGAACTCAGGAAAGCCTACACGTCTTTTACATATATTGGCACTGGATATTTCTCAACTGCTCTAGTTTTTGTTTTGCCTGGTGCAATGCTCCCATTTTTAATGAAATGACCTAAAAATTCAATTTCGGTTTTTATAAACGAACATTTTGACAATTTAAACTTCAAGTTAAATTTAGCAGCTGTATTTAAAATGAGTTTGAGCTTGTCAATACACTCTTCAATAGTTTCGCCATATATAATAATATCATCTATATAAAGTTCCATAATATATGTATTAATAAGTTTTTGAAAGATGTAACTTACATAATTTATAAAATTGACGGGCGAGTTGCAGAACCCAAATGGTACTTTATTAAATTCGTACAGACCTTGCTTCGTGACAAAAGCTGTATATTTTTTACTGTGCTCGTCTACAGGAACGTGAAAGAATCCGTTCTCCAAATCCATTATAACAAAAAATCTAGCTTTCTGTAATATAAATAAAACGTCATTTTATTCAACTGACGAACAGTGGGCCATTTCGCGAGAAGGCGGTCAAAAATCTAAAACTTTTAACAATAGGCTTTAAGTTAAGCTATAAACCTTTAAAATCTACTGATTAGAAAAATATTTATGATGGATTTAGAACGAATTTTAAGTATTAGCTGTTTTTGGTACAAGTTTGTTTTGTTAAACAAGTTTTTTTACATCCAACCTAATACTTTGAGTCACTTTTACAACTAATATATTTTAAGAATTGAGATTTTTGTCAGAGAGTGCCTGTGAAATTTTTAATGCTAAAGGTCATAGGCTCGTTTTATGAACAAGTTTGAGATAAAATGGTTTTAATGAATAAAACGTAGGTTTCTATTTAAGTTCAAAATGAACATTATATGTAAAGTTTTATATAAATTTGTATATATAAAATTGTCTAATGTATGTACATAAGATCTTGAAACGGTAAAAATAATGATACTTTGAAAAAATATTACTATTTAAACAATTTTAGTAAATATTTCTTCCAACTAGCACTGAATTTCATCTTCTAGCAGTAGTTTAGCTTCTACATCTAATTCAATAAAGTTGGTTTTAAAATTTTGTCGTATATTGGACATATAGTGATCTGATGGGCATATAAAATAGTAATCAGATCTTCATTAGTACAACATCTGTGAATTGTTCTTGTGTTGTGTTCCCGAAAGCATCTGTAGTTCTTATATCTTTATATTTTTTCTTGCGCTTCTTCAGATAGATCTCCTATTTGCTCCCCTTGGTGCAAAATTTCATGAACAGTGGATGATATAGAGATCGAAGAGTATTTTTCGTTATACAGTATAGCTTTATTTTTGCGTATTCTCCTATTTTTTCATATTTATCTTTCTGCTGCATGCTAAAACTTTTAATATAACGTTGAATTGCCTTATTAGTTTTAAATATACATCTATGAGCATACTCCTACAAGAAATGAAAGACTGAAACTAATACACACAAAACATTTTCACTAACACAATTAAAAATATTTTCTGCTAACAGCGTTACCATTTTTGGACTTTTCGTTTTAAATTTTTAAGATTTGTTTTTAATTGATCATATATGTATGTACTTTTTCAGTATGTTTATGTATATACAAGTTTAATGAAGTTGCAAAAAGATTTATGTATATATCAACCAAATTTAGTTATATATTGCTCTAATTGTTGTTTTAATATTTTACGGGATTTCGGAATTTTTAGGAGCATCAAAAATAAATATAGGAATTAAGAAAAGAAGATTGAGCGACAACGCTGGTTTTTACAGGCTAGAATACTGTGTGCAAGAGTAAGACAACAAATTTGTCAACCTTTTGTATAGTAAAGCTTATAAAGAAAAAATTAAATAAAATATATAAGAATTAAATTAAATAAAGTGGCATTTTTCATTCACGCGGGTCGTGGCGAAATATGTATATTATTGAAAATATATTGAATATATATAAGAAAAGTTGGAAAACGTCTAGTGAAGCGAATATTGATAACGATATCCTTGCGTATTATGATATCCACTGATAATAATTTGGGATACGGAGAGAAGGATACTGTAAGAGGTAAATCTATTCGCAATTGGCGTCTTTGTCTTTCTTTTGTATTATATCCATGTTCTCTTAAGAAAATCTCAATGACAATGACCGTCACTGTTGTTGTAGGGTACTGTAGTTTCTGGTCTGAAAAAAATCTCCTTGCAGTATTTCCATCATATGTTTTTCCTGCTCCTTGCTTTGGCTGATTCAGCATTAGACTTGGTGCGAAATATATTTTTTGAATTTACTGTTTTCTTAGCTCTGTTTTTTTTCTTCATTTTCGTTATTTTTTCTCCCTGTTTCCCCTAACGGGTCAAAATCCAAGTCATAACCTAATTTAAGAATACGCTCCATAATACGTATTCTCGCATGAAGAGGTGACAATCCAAATTCGTATATTGCCTTAACACTATCATATTCTGGAATGGGATGGCTTAATTGACTTGATGTCTTTTGGCATATAACGCAGTTTGACAATGCTTTTGTATCAGTTAAAGCTCGTGGAACTTTTCCATCAATCATTGTGGGGCACCTTTTAAAATTTACTTCGATTTCCTTATCATTAACTATAAGTACTACAGGTTGAAGGGCATCATTTGATCTTTTATATATTGGACTTCTTCAACAATTATACATCCTAAGTTTCTTTTTTGAATATAAAATTTATTATTCTGCAGTACTTTGTTGATGAGGGTATTTCATTTTTCCATACATCAATTTCTGTTGCTCTGCTGGTTGATGGCTCTAGCCCGGTATAACTTTTTGTTAAGCGTAATGGAAGGAAAGATACCATAAATAAGTCAGCATCTGATTCGGCGTTACATTGCTTGTATTGTTTTCGACCAGAGGACCCATCATATCCTCGTTTAGAAGTTAAAGTAATATCCAAGTTTTTTCAAACGATCAGCAGTAAGAGTATTTAACAACCGTTCGGCAGTATGTTGAAGAAGATCTTACAGTTTAATTTCTGCTGTAGTGAAAGTGACAGTTATAGAATTTTGTGGAGGTAAGCATTCATTTTTGACAGAGGCTAAATCCCTATACTCTGGCAAAATCCCAGAATTCTTTTCATTGGACCGTTTCCTCAATTCCTTATACTGATTTCTAGATAATTTTTAATCCAAAAATAATGCTATAGCCTCTCCTGGAGTAAATTTATTGTCTTTATTCGGTGTGGTAATATTTAAAAAAAAAACCTTTTTGTGCGTCTTGGGCTTTCTTCCAATAATGTTATTTTTATCCCAATTTTCGGTTTTTTATTTTGTGTTAGTTGAATTTGGTGCAAAAATGAGTACTTGATAGTTATTGGAGATATATCTTCATCGATATTCTGAGTTTTGCGCCTTCGAGTTCTTTCACTAAATTCATCAACTGTTTTCCACATTTGTTATATGTAGATATAATATCGGTTCCTTTGAGAACCATTCATGGTTACGTTCGGATATCCTTTTATTGTTATAAGGGCATTCAATAGAATCTTTTTCTAAGATTTCTAATAATTCGTTTGTGTAGTTCAATTTTTTCTGTACTGCATATTTAAAAAATTTGATTGGTTAGTATATGCAATTCAATATCGTGTAAATAATTTTATTGCAAGAATATATCGGCGAGATCCCTGTAATTTACTTAGCCATTGTTGAAATTGCAATGAATAACAGTTATGAAGAAATTACTTTGAATAATCTTACTCCTAAATAAACAACGAAAAAATTCAGGTAGACAGGTAACATCCCAATCAAGAAACAAACACATACACACGCGCACGTCCGAATACCACAAAACAAAAAATAACAGTCTATAGGCAATTCTATATATATCATATTATTATCAAAAGTTTTCTAATCTTTCTAACATAATTGATACATATGCCAGACAATTAAAAATTTTTGTTCCAGAAGATACATCTAAGTTTTTTATATTATATATGCATTGTAGTATCAACTTGCAAATCATTGAAAATTAGTTAATTATTCTACTTGGTTTTTGAAATCAATCTATTAACAAACAAAATTTTTTATTACAATTATATTTAAATATCTACATATATATCTTTCTACTGTAAAACTAATGTCTGAATGCAAATTATTTAACATTATCTCTATTTTTCTTTCTAAATAATACAAAATTTATCATCAACATATTTTGCAATCGGCCACAATTGGAGAACTAAGTGGAAGGTTGTTGTATAAGTATATGTTTTAATCTCACCAGTGTGGTCATATCCAAAAATATTTTACTGCTATATCGGCTTTAAGATAATGCTGGAAAATGCTAAAAAGGAATCCTAAACTGCCAAAAAAATGCTTTACTTCTTTAGTTAATATATCTTTATAAATTGTTTATTTTTCATAATTCTTGCCTATAAACACTTATTGCATATCATTTCAATAAAAAACTGATTAAAAATTAACAGAATATTTATTGAAGTATATGAACATACATATAGATAAAAGGTATCATTAATTTAGTATCACATTATATTATTATAAAATTAGCAAAAGATCAAAGTAAGTTCAACCATAAATGGCTATTAATTAGTATTTGATATCATGTTAATAGTCTGTAAGGATTATATCCATTGACTACAATTAAATAAATAAAATTTAACTATAAATTAAATACGTAATTTTCTTCTTCTTGAGAAGAAGAGTTGATCGAGATATCATTGCGTTCTTATCGCATTTTTTAACGAGATCGTACGTTATATTAAAACTTTCGCTACCTTTTCAAACCACTCCGAATATAAACTAACATCATTCTATTTCGAATGATTCATGCCACTAAGAAGCCTTCCAACTTTCGCGTTGTTAAATGGCAAAACCAAGAACTTCATTGCAAAAGTAGCTATTTCACTGAAGGGACTTTCATTTAGTGCATTTTTATATTCATACACATTTACCCACAAGTCTACTGTTGAATTCTTATTTAACCATTCATATGAATTTAGTTTCTGCCACTGTACAAATTTCTGTAACAACGAAAACTTTGATAAATTTGTATTTGTTCATGTCAGGTTTACATTCAAACGCAATAAAAAAACAGGACCCGTTATAATGTACACTTTGGCAGTTGTAACAAGTTAACATATATTGACACATAAACAATATGATACCAGGGCCCTATTGCACCAACGACTAATCACTTATCACTTTACAATTTTTGGATAAGACTTATTTTTGAAAAGTAAAGTTGATAAGTATTGCATATAAACTTATCAAACAGAATTATCAACTTATCAAAAAATGAGAGTTCTTTTCCAATAATGTGCTTAGCTAAAATGATTACCGTTTCTCAATGCAAAATGGAGGCTTTGCAATGTCATGTGCGTTTTGATAAGCATTTGCAGTTAACTTCTTGTATTATAATGTCACGTGCACAAAGTAAAGCCAATAAATTGGCTGTGTTAAAAATTATAAAAGATGAAAAAGTAAGTAATTCTTGTTTATTATATGTACGTATATATAAATAATATATGTATGCATAACTATGTTCTTCTAAATTTTAGGATTATTTATTTGGATCTTTCCAAAATAATACCATCACAAAAACAGGAAGCTTGGGCTGAAGTTTTAAAGACGGCACAATCCCTGGGGTTAGCTTCTGCTAATCGCGAGTGGACTTATGCCCGGGATCACTTATTTGGCCTGTGGAAGAGTCGAACATTGGTAAATTTTTTGAACAATTAAAACTTTACAATTTTCACATTGTTTAGTTTTAAACAGACCAACAACAACAAACCTTACCAATAACAATAATTCTTACTTTTGCTTATGAATTTCTGTAAAACAGTTATTGTATATGGTCATTCTGAAAGAGCGGCAAAATTAAAAAAAGTCTTTATTTCAGGCTAAAAGAGACAATGCCAAGAGAACAGGCACTTCGGGTGGCAAAAGTGCCGTGCTAGATGAAGTCGACCACTGCATCCTCGATATTTTGGGTAACGAGTCGACAATTGTGCAAGGTCTCGGACAGCCCGAAAGTCTTGGTGTATTCTCCAATTTGGACTCTACATTGGAAAGCATTCAACCTCAAGCACAAACATCGAGTAATAAAGACAACCTCAGGAAAAGAAAACTAGATTTAGGTGATAAGCAAGTGGAATTAAGGGTTAAATTATTGGAGAGTGAGCTTTACAAAAACAAGTTAGAAATATTATGGTTAGAAAAAAAGTTAGGAATGAAAAAATCTGCGTTTTCAGCGGATTTAGAGGAGGAAACGAACAATGAAAATATTGATGAGAAAGAATTTCTCAACCCCACTGAAATGCCCTTACTGAGTCCTTTGCATTCCACCCGAATTCTAGATATTACGGATTATTAATGTATTTATTTTGTTTTTTTTACTAAAGAAGAATTCGTTTATTTTTTATTTTTATTTCTTTCTAATCTATGTACATAATATATCTCAATATTTTCAGTTAGTGTTAGAATAGATTAAAGTTTTTATTTAAGAAAAATTCATTTTGCAATGAAAAAAACCGGAATTCATGATACAGTGAGAGAGACTAGATAATTTATAATAACAATATATTAAGAAGAAAAGAAACTATACATTAAAAAAATTTAGCAGTCTTCTGAGCCTTTCAGAACGATTTGGTGATTCCGTGTCCGCGAAGAAATGCTCTGAAAAGTCGGTTTCATTCGTATCATCGAGAATTTCTTCACCATAATCGACATCATTTTGTGGATCCAGTCGGCAAATGTTGTGAAAAATGCAGCACATTATTGTTATCTTCGCTGCTTCTGTTGGCTGAAGTCGTAAATGATTTAAGCAAGGAAACTTTTCCTTAAGGATACCTATAAAAATTACGTTTCTATATTCATATTAATTTACATATGTATGTCTCAAAGTCTTACCAAAACAGTTTTCAATAATCCTCCTTGTTTTTTTATGCGCTCTATTAAAACGTTGTTCTTGTGGAGATGTATAGTTGTTGCGCAAAGGAGGAATTAGCCAATCGAGTAGAGGATAGGCACTGTCTCCTAATATCACAGCATCGGGAAGTGGACGAAATCCGTTTTCAAATCTGTGGAACAACCCAGAATTTCGCAAAACTCTCGCATCGTGTACACTCCCTGGCCAATTGCAGTTTATAGCATAGATTTGAAAAGTAGGTCCACAAACCATCATTGCATTTATTGCATGATTTCCGTGCCGATTGACAAATTGCTCCTCATTAACCGTAGGAGCATCTATGTTTATCATTGTTCCATCAATGCATCCTACGAATTGTGGGAATCCACCAATGTTGAAAAACTGTGTGGCTATATTATGCGTAAGTCCTGGCCAACGAATAGTTTCATTCATCAATTCGTTTATAACGGTATTTGCCACTCGATGGATAACTCTACACACAGTTGATTTATGAACTCCATGCATTTTACCAACTCCATGATATTGGCTACCATTACCTAACCAGTGCAAAGTAGTTAGTAATTGCTGTAGGGGGCTTAAGCAATTATTACGCTCACTTTTATATTGTAGGTGCGCTCCAATTTTTAATAAAATATTTTCAATTTGGCACCGAGATAGCCGAAAATTTTCTATGACACCTAGGTCTAAATTGTAGTTCAATCTTTCGATTGTAACACGCCTTGTGTGTGAACTTTCCTCTTCTAACAAATTTAATAGTTCGAATCGAAACATTTTTTATCAATATTTTACCGAAACACGTGTTAAAGAACCGACTATTTCATTCAGACTGAATAATTGTTACTTTTCATTGATATGATGGGTGACATTTTTTTTTAGCGAAACAATGCTAAAATTAGCATTTATAAAAATGATAAGTAATAAGTAACAATTGTTGATGCAACGAAATGCCAATTTATTTTGATAATTTGCATATATTCTCACTTATCTGCTAAGATCTTTTCGCTTAGCATTTTAAATTTTGGTGCAACGCTTATCGATCACTTTGAGTGATATAATACTTATCAATATTCAGGTGAGTAACTTTCACTTCTCAAATTGGTGAAACACACAACTTGCCCAATTTCAATAATTTGCTTAAATGCTAATGATAAGTCGTTGGTGCAATAGGGCCCAGATTTTCATTTCCATTCACTTTATTGCCGGGATTACAGATTTAAAAGTGTAATCGTCAAAAAATCGTGGAAGATTTTGAAATTAAAATGTTTATTATAAATAAAATAAATAATGCTAAAATATGGTATATTGTAAATAATTGAAAAATGCTAACTACAAAATGTAAAGCTTACAACTAAATTTAAAAAAAAATCCTAAATCTAGTCGCTAAAATGACAAAATGGCCACACTGAATCTACACATAACTAAACTCGGGTCAACTGGCTGGTTTTACGAAAAACCTTCTGACCAAAACAATCTAATATCAATATCTGTGATAGGGATTTGTCTAAAATGAGTTGGACCTAAAGCTATTTGTGAATAATGTGGTTACACCGTATTATGTATTATAGCAATTTAATGATGTTTACTGTTTCAAAATTTATATAAACTTAGGCCTGTTCGAATTTTTATATATTCGATACAATTAGGTTTGTGTGATTTAGTAATTATAATGCATATGATCATGAATGTTATTCTCTCAAAATTTGGCAAGGGAATGTTGTTGCCGCATTAGCAGCCACAAGTGCTTTTCTAAGAACGTAATACGTTAAATTGTATACATACATACATACACATGAACATTTACTTTATTGCAGCTATGATACATTTATAACAAAAAATTTGTATTTTGCTTTCAATAATCTTTTTATTCACCATAATATGAATTATAATTCAAATTGATGAATAGAAAATTATATAAATAACATCTTTCTTTTTGAACATAATATTCTTTCTTCATTCGATTCAGGTTTGGAAAGTTGATAGTACGTACTAGGGCTAACGTTTGTGTTATTCGATATTACAGAGCATTCCAATTATGGGATAAATGCATATGCCTATGCCTTGGTATTTGTCCCAATATCTTTTTAATCGTTGATTGGATTTTCTTAAAGTATAATATCAACGTTTTTTTTATAAATTTTCCCCTTTTTCAACATCAATAAAACGTATTTGTAGTTCTGTTTGAAAATATGTTTATTGTTAAACAATAAACAATGGAAATGTGTTTTCTTGAAATATTTATTACTACTTTCAAGTTGATACGAAAAATCATATGTAGTATGTAGTATATGACGATTTTTAACATAATCGTCAGGTGTTCTTCTTTTCAAAATAATAATATGTCAGAATCAAATTAAAGTGAAACTGGCTTGCATAACTGAATTTAATATATGGATTTGCATTTGTATTAAAAATACTTTGCAAATAAATTTGCAAAATATCGGTGCACAGATGCCGACGGGTGACTGTAACCCAGTGATGCCCAAAAAATGTTTTTTTTTGTGTATTAAGGCCGGGGCACATAGAATCCGTCATACGTTGTGCGTCAACTTTTTCAACTGACAACAAAGGATTGACGGATATGGTTGGCACAATGAGTACTTTGTTAACGGATTGAAAATCAGATGTTTTATGCATGTACATATGCATATGTTTTTCAAAATAAGATTTAATTCAAGTACAAATTTTCAGTGGAGTTAGACGATATTTTTGATCTTATTTTAATCATTATTTTGCTTTTCAATGCTCGGATGTGTATCGAAAAAATAGATAGAGGCCGAAGGTTTTGGGTAAGGCCACTATATCAAGACCGCGACATTAATGGATTTTTTGCAGCAAACTTTGAAGGAATGTTTGACGGTGATCCTGAGCAATTTAAGAAAACTGTAAGGATGGATAAAGCCAGGTTCGATTTACTTTTCAATTTGGTGAAAGAAGATTTATCTAAGAACTCCAACAGACCATCCATACATGCAAAATGTCGGCTTTTTCTGACACTGATGTAAGAAACGTTTTTCTTTTTACTATTTTGCAACTATTAATTATAAATTTATAAAGTTATATAGCTCATGGCGGCAGTAATCAAATGTTTTCATCAGCATTTAAGATGGGACGTACGACCGTGCGAAAAATTGTGTTCGAAACATGTGAACACACTTGGTTTTGTGTATTTGTCGGTACCTCAAAAAGATGAGTGGAAACGCATTGCTAATGACTTCAACATAATGTGGAACTTCCCAAATTGCGTTGGAGCCATTGAGGGCAAACACATTACCATAACATGTTCACCAAATTCTGGCTCGCAATTTTTTAACTATAAGGGCAACTACTCTATAGTTCTTTTAGCAGCTTGCGATGCGAACTATACGTTCACAAGTATCGATCTTGGTGCATACGGATCTCAAAGTGATGGAGGGATTTTATGGAACTCAGGATTTGAGCAGAAGTTTTTTAATGGAGAATTAAATTTGCCTGAAGATTCCGTTTTGCCAGGAACAAGTATAAAATTTCCATTTTTTATGGTTGGCGATGCAGCGTTTCCATTAAAAAAATTTTTAATGAGACCATATCCAGGTTTGTAAACAGCCTTAATTGTAAGTACATCTGTTAATACATTTTGAATATAGGTGCGAACCTACCTTACGAACGGGAAATGTTTAACAAACGCTTATCACGAGCTTTTGGAATTCTTGTAGCCCCCTGGAGGATTCTGTTGTCACCTTTACAAATGCAGCCATCAGCCGAAAAAATAGTGAAAGCTGCAGTTGTTTTGCATAATTTTTTGAAAATGAACGATTGCAACTACTGCCCGTCTGATTACGTGGACCAATACGATGGAGATAATATAATTAATAGATTGTGGAGAAATGAAATTAGTGCTCCATTACAGAGACATGGCCGAATGTTATCTAAGAATGCATCAAAAGACTCATTCAAATTACGAGATGAGCTAATGCGCTCATCATCTTCTCACATCCTCTTTAATTTTCTCCACTTTCATCTGGAAAAAAACATTTTGTTCCGATTTTCAAAAATATCAATGGAAGTCAAATTGGTGTACAATTGACCGTGATAAGTTAACACAAACATAAAAACCAAAGACCGCCAACATGTCAACAAAAACATCTTTTATTTCTTTAGTTAGAATGAAAATAACTTTATTTATTTTATTATAAAACTATTTATTAAATAAAATTAATTCATGAAAAATACTGTCTTAATTTTGTAATAATATTAATACTAAAAAAGAAAGAAGAAAAAAAAATAAATAAATGCACAGCTACCAAAACAACGATTAAAAAACCTTTAATTAATACTATATACATACATAACTAAAAAACAAATTATTAAATAAAACAAAAAGGATAAACTAAAAATTAATTCATAAAAGTAAAATGGAAGTAAAAACAAAATTAAAACAAAGTTAACGGTGTTTATAGACCAAATTTAAAATTTCAATTTTCAGCCTGTCCTGCTCCTCCTCCGAATGTTTTAACAAATAGGAATCCGACACTTTTAAGAACTCTGCATTACGACTTTTTTCAGTTGTATCCTTTTTGGCTGGAATTAAATCGCTTACTGCACCACATATTTTGTAAAATTTTTCATGTACTTCCTCTTATACTCCCCGTCGCTTTTCTGACCGGCATTTCTTCCTCCGTTGAAAAATTAGAAGCACATTCCTCCAAACAACATATGTTTTCCATGTTTGGCAGGGAGCAGGAGCTATAATCATTTAAGATGTATGTTTCCTCAAATGATCTCTCTTGTTCAGTTAATGACCGACTCATGTTGGAAATTGTTCTGAAAAGAAAAAATTATTTGGAAAGTACATACATATGCACGGATGCATTTGGACAGCTTCGATTAATTTAAATTCCATTTTACTTTTTTTTTTGATCAAGCTCATAAGCAACCGTGTATTTCAACTTAGCTGTCAGTTGAAAAAGTTGACGCACAACGTATATGCACCGGCCTTTAGTGAGTAAGAGAGAAATAACAAATTGAGAGAATTTATTTATTACAGCCAGATTATAATGTTAGTAACAGATTGAAAAACAGAAAAGTTATATTGGTATTAAGAAGCAAACATATTAATACATGTATTTACATATTTTTAAATTAAATAACTCAATTTAATTTTATCAATTTTAAATTAAAATACTCAATTATATATAAACTCTATAAAAGTAAAAGATATTAATATGATATTTATGTTATATTGCGCATAAATTTTGTTTAACAACAACAAAACAACTTAATAGTATAATTCACTATAAAAAATCTAAAAATCTTCTCGACAATGAAAAGATTGCAATTGTGAATCTTATATAAACGATTCTAATCATATAATAATAAAAAATAAAAAACAGCCACTACACATGCGCATTCATCTTTTGTTCATTGAGGACTAAATGAAAGAGCATTAAGATGGCATTGAATGGCCATGCAACATTTTCTGAGTGTGCACCTGAAAAAAAGCAACAAAGCATTCCCTGAACATGACACTTGTCGACTTATCATCAACGACTAAATGAAAGAGCATAAGAATATGTGTGAGTTCTCTCCAAACAATTTTTTCATGAACTGGGCATCCCTGCTGTAACCATATGTCGGCGATGTTGTTAATCCGTATGTTTATCCGTTTCTTCGTCTGACTGTACATGACTAATGCTTCCATATGAGAAGTGGCAACGTAGTTAACCACGGAAAATTCCTCAGAAGAACCGTAATCTTGTACAGTTATCTGAGGTGTTCGTGTTAATTAGTGCAAGAGAGACGCACAACTCTCGAGACCGAGTGGTCTGGCTGCACTTAAAATATAATTGCCAACGAGGTTTGATGTTGACTGACTTAGAGTTGCTTTGTGATTGGGATTAATGTTTGTATGTATGTATGTATTTATATTTAAATGCACAATTTAAAATGTACATTAAATTCCTTATGTTGTTAAAACAGCAAAATTTCGCGTTCTTAGATATGTATATGTATATTAAGTAGCGGAAATCGGGTCTTTGTACATACATATGTATGTATGTAGGTACTTTTCAACATACAGTTTTGAAAGGTTACAATGAGTCATTCCGTAAAATGAATGACAAATATCAGTCAAATATTGCATATATGTGACCTTCTCAAAAAAAAGAGACCTAGTGTGTGAAAATGAAGTTTTGAGAAAAACGCACTTAAAGTTTCATAACGCATTATCACTTTTAACACATCTTCAGTTAGAAGACCTGGTTTTTGACACACTAGGTCCCTTTTCTCGGAGACGGTCACACATAAAGTTTATTTTTTGTAATTATAATGAATTTCATATTCTAAGCGTTAAAAAAAATTAAACCGATAACTTGTGTTAGTCACTTGTTCTGAAGATGCATACTTGTTATTTTATATTTTAAAATTGGTTCCACTGTGCTCAAATAAAGAATAACAAATCTTATGCACGTAATTTTGGCATCATTAACATATTACAGTTGGATTGATTGATTATTGTCGTCATGATAGGATACACGTCACGTTGTATACAACGAAACACCGACGTACTTTGCAATAATTTAATTCTTAAATCTCAACTTTGTATAATATGTACATACATAGATACATACAGGTATGCCATTTTATTTTTCGTTTGTGTTATTTAATTCTTTTTTTTTTATAAGAAATAAGGTAGAATTTATTCATGCAAAACTGATTGGATATTGAAAGTAAAAGATATTAATAATACAGTTTTTCTATTCCATATGTACATGAGTACGCATGTATGCACATATATCATGATAAATATCTGACAAACAAATGGAAAGGGCGAATTGTAAGTAATATGGTTTAATGGTCGGGTATAAAAGCTAACGTAGGCAAAGAATCACACTCAGTTTAAAAGTTTACTTCATAAAATAACCCATACATTTTCTTTTCTTCCTAACAAGTGAAACCAAGGGAATAACTTACCTTGTATTTCGTATATACATTCACATATGTATACAGTTTGTTTTTAGTTATTTTTAATCGAAAATATATAATCAATATATAATTGCATATATATAATATGTTTCCGCTAACGCATGTATTGATTTCAATATTATTTTCCCTTGTTGTGGGTCCTTATATTCGAATGTTATACAACTATGGACGCAAAGTGAGAACAGCAGAAACTTCTAATGATGGAACTAAACAGATTGTGAAGGTATATAAACAAGCGCCTGGCCCATTTCCTTGGCCTGTGGTTGGAAATTTAACATTGTTAGCTAGATATAAGGTCCCCTTTGAAGGGTTTTCGGAATTATCAAAGGAACTTGGTGATATTTTTACACTGAGTCTTGGTTCGACACGCTGTTTGGTAGTTAATAATTTGGACTTGATAAGGGAAGTCCTTAACCAGAATGGAAAATTCTTCGGCGGTCGTCCAGATTTCTTGCGTTATCATAAACTATTTGGAGGAGATCGCAATAATTGTAAGTGTTTTAGTAACTTGTATTTTACCAACGATTATACTACATTTGTTTATTTATTTTGACCTTTTTATTTCATTTTGACCTTGTAGCCTTAGCATTATGTGATTGGTCGGCATTACAACAAAAACGTCGTAATCTTGCGCGTCGACATTGCTCACCTAGAACATCTACACCATACTTTTCGAAAATGTCAAACGTGGGTTACTTTGAAGTCGGTGAACTTATGGAGAAACTTAGAGAAAGAGCATTTCCGGATAACGAATTTGAAATTAAACCCTTGCTTCAACAAGCCTGTGCGAATATGTTTACACAGTACATGTGCTCAGTGCGATTTGATTATGATGACACTGAATTTCAAATGATGGTTAACGATTTTGATGAAATATTCTGGGAGATCAACCAAGGATATGCCTTAGACTTTCTGCCTTGGCTCTCACCTTTTTACAAAAAACTCACAAAAACCATTGTTGGGTGGTCTTCCAATATCAGGAAGTTTATATTAGAGCGTATTATTTGTGAACGTGAGCAAAATTTAGATATGGAGGAACATGAGAGGGATTTTACAGACGCTCTTCTTAAAAGCTTGATTGAAGACAAAAACGTTTCGCGAGAAACTATACTCTATATGCTCGAAGATTTTATTGGTGGTCACTCGGCTGTAGGAAATCTGGTTATGATGGCATTAGCTTACATTGCCAAAAACCCAGTAATTGGAAAACAAATTCAATATGAAGTTGACGATATATCCATGAATGGCGAGAGAAAAATCAACCTATACGATATGGATAGTATGCCTTATACGATGGCAACAATATTTGAAGTGCTACGTTATGCTTCGTCTCCTATTGTGCCACATGTAGCTACTGAAGACACTGTCGTTGCAGGATATGGAGTTACTGTAGGAACCGTTGTATTTATCAACAACTACAAATTAAACACAAGTGCAGAATACTGGCGAAGTCCCGAGCAATTCAACCCTCGCCGATTTCTAGAATCGGTAGATCAAAAAGAATATGATAACAATCCTAGTATTAAAAATACAGCTAACAATAATACCGAGTTAAAACGCCGAAACTCAGAAGGCTCCGACTCTGGTATAGAATATGATAAGGAACTCTTAGCTATAAGCTCATCAGTATCTGAATGTTCAGTTCTAAAGCCATTGTCAAATTCTCAATGTATAACTAAATCAAGCCTTTGGCGTAGTGAAAAAGTGAAACTCAAGAAAAATATACCTCACTTCTTACCTTTTAGCATTGGTAAGCGCACATGTATTGGGCAAAATCTTGTGCGAGGATTTGGATTTATGTTACTAGCAAATATTCTGCAACAATACGATGTTAGTTCAAAAGATGTGTCTGCCATAAAAACAGTGCCGGCATGTATCGCTTTGCCTACAAAAACTTTTCCTTTAGTGTTCAATCCTCGCAATATAAAACATAACAAAAACGATCAAAACTAATCATTTAAAGTGTTGGGTACAACAGGGTTTTATTTGATTTTGCCTCTGATACTGGTCTGGATATATGTATACTAGTTCTCATTATATATTTTATTGAAGTGCTTTATAGTCATAAAATCTCAGTCACTCTTTTGAATAAACCATTTTACATATATATGTAAGTTTTTAACTATGTTTGTATGTACATATGTATGTATTTTGAGTTTCTGAATTTTACATAACATTAATGGAATCGCAATCGGTCGATTTTCCAGTATAAGACTGAAATATGTATATATATTTACTTCAAGTTTTAAAGAGCACATATACTCTTAGAATATCAATTTATTTGACTTTGGGTTAAGTTCGTGTAAGGAATTAATAAATTTTTTCATTTTAAATTTACTCGAGTAACGGTATTAAATTATTCGAATAACGCAAATAATTCAGAAAGAATTTGAAATGGTTCTACCCAGTGGGAAAAATACACGTATGTGTTTGATCTGATACTTTTATTATCTTAAGAAATAAATAAAATAAAAGTGTGGTTAAAACTAAATAATAAACTAACAATTCAATTGTACTACGTGCAATGTCACCGATTATATTTCATATAAACTTTATTTTTTTATATAATTTTGAAGGCAATTTTATATTTCATATAAACCTAACCTTCAAAATTATTTAAAAAAGTAGAGCTTTCTGTTTACGAGTATGTTTAATTAAAGAAATTTTTTTAATAAATACTTAATAAATCCATACATATGTAAATAAACAAATAACTATATATATTGTATATTTTTAGCTTATACGCGTGTTGTAAAACGAAATAAGCCAAGTGCTAGCGGAAACCCATAAAAATAATATTCCAATGTTTCGTTGAAAATTTAAAGACTGAAATATCTTTTAAAATAAATGAAAATGTTTAAATAGTGTTATTACTTTTTAGATAATTGACCAGAAGCTTCTTGAATTTTTTCAATTGCATATGAAATCAGGTTGAGGCGAAATTACACAAAAATTTTATGATTAAAAAACTTGCTTTTATTTGGTTATATTAATATTTCTATAGGCTAATTGTTCTAACTTAGTTGAAATCTCAGAAGGACATGATGATAAATATTCCTAGGCACAAAGGAAGTCAACATCAGTTTTTATTCAACTTACACAGCAGAGCAGAACAGCTGTTTTCGAAAGTCTCTACACTTTCATCTTCAGTGCTCATGTGTATATTGTGTTTATCACCACTGTTTAGATGGTTTAGTTGAATGTGATAACAGTTTTCTATTTGCACAAATTTTATTGTGAAAAACAATACGAGAACTGTATCAACCTGATGTTAACACTTGTGTGTTATGATACCCGTGTTACCATTTGATTATTTTCTTCATGTCTCATTTTTCTGAATTTTTTTGTTCCATTATACATTAAGTCAAACTTTTTTGGTTTGAATCTTATACTTAAGTATATGTGAACGTTTTTCCAATTTTCATTGGTAGCTCAAGCCAAAGCTTAAATTGTATGTGATTTTATTTTTATTGAACATTTTTATTTTGCTATATTAATATTTTTATAGGCTAATTGTTCTAACTTAGTTAAAATCTCAGAAAGACATGATGATAAATATTCCTAGGCACAAAGGAAGTCAACATCAGTTTTTATTCAACTTACACAGCAGAGCAGAACAGCTGTTTTCGAAAGTCGCTACACTTTCATCTTCAGTGCTCATGTGTATATTGTGTTTATCACCACTGTTTAGGTGGGTTAGTTGAATGTGATAACAGTTTTCTATTTACACAAATTTTATTGTGAAAAACAATACGAGAACTGTATCAACCTGATGTTAACCCTTGTGTGTTATGATACCTGTGTTACCATTTGATTATTTTCTTCATGTCTCATTTTTCTGAATTTTTTTGTTCCATTATACATTAAGTCAAACTTTTTTGGTTTGAACTTCATACTTAAGTATTTTATATTTTATTTGGTTTTAATAAAACTTGGCCCTGAAAACACCCTTCTATAGAACATAGTTGTTGGTGATTACGATATTGCACTGAAAAGATTTTTCAGTTTTTCTGGTCTCTTTTTAATACTTTGTATAGTTTTGTTGTGTTTACACTAGAGATTGTTCTCATTTAGATCCATATATTCTTCTAACGTACCGTGGTTTGATATATTTTGATCAGATTTAACGTTAAATAATCAACTCTACAATATGATTGAAAACTGTTTGTTTCAGCTTTCAAGCAATATATTGAAATAATTATCATTGGTGAAGAACCTTACGGAATTAAGATAAAGAGCACGTGTAGTCCTTTAATTCGCCAACCATTTATTCTGGCCTCAAAACACACGAGGAGATCTTTTGAAAATACATTTTTCTACGAATGTACTAAGAAGATAGTTTTACGCGATTAACTGCCATCAATTGCTCCAAATATTCGTTAATCAGAACTAGCTATTTTCATTAATCGAATGCAAAAACTTTACTGAAATTAATTTTTCCAACATTAACCGAGTGGGTACTTTAGTAAGTGTGTCACTATGTATGTACATGTTTTATCCTCTGTACACATAAGGAGACGAACAAATTTTTGATTCGCTTTCTTCCACTGTTTTATACATTTGTATGTTTTAAAAAGAACACACAAATAATTCTAAAAAAAACTCCAAACAACGAATTGGTAATTGTCATTCGTTCTTTAGTTGGCAAGAAATTTATAAGAAGGAATAACTATTGTTTGTAATAAAAGTTATTTTGAGTGAAAAATGTAGTAACATTAAAATGTATGTATATAAATATATGTATATAAATAAATGTATAAGATATTTTTTATTAAAAATTTTTTAGTGTTGATTTACAAAACATTTCGTTTTGTGAAACGCAACCATTTCTTTCACTGAAATAGTTCAAAATTCCTGAAAATATACTTGTGCCTGTGCTTTATATATAAATTCATAATAAAAATTATACGTTTTGATAATGTAAGTAAATTTGTGTAGATAAATTTTATTATATACTTATTAATTTCATTGGAAAGAAACAAATATACTAAGTACTTGCGTATACCTAAATAACACATCACTATTTTAAGTTGATAATTTTGGATGGGAAAGTGTTCATTTACTTTTTGTTATTATTGAGAGAAATTTTATAAAATGTCTTCTTACTTTCTAGTTGATGGAAAGTGATAGAAAAGCAAATGAACAGAGCTATTCAATTCACTTTATATACGTATACACATTTGCGGTGATGATAAAATTATATTTGTGTTGTATCCCGCTTGTCCGCGGATACATTCCATAAGTCATTATACCATTATGCTCAAAGCAATGACCTGTACTTACTCGGCAATACCTACGCAGTGCGTTTGAGTGACGATTAACATGGGGATGTCATTGGAAGTATACAATCGCCACCCTCTCGCTTACAATCCGTTGACGAAAACAATGACGAATATTCATCATAGCTTTCATTCACAAAAATATCATGATGAAAGGAACACTGAAGCCGGGTGAACTACCACGTTGCTGTTATATAATGAACGTTTTCGCTATTTTTGGATAATGAACTACTTCGTAAATGCTCAGTAATGATGTATTAAATATGTCTTTAATGGTTTATGGTTTTATATAATATTGTATTTATTTAACTCGCAGCGCTTACAGTCTTTTAAATCTTATAAAACTAGCATTGAAAATAGAGCAAGAACTTTAATTCACATAAAACCAACAAAAAGACAATATCATAGAACTAAATGTAAAAAAAAAGAAAGCAAAAGAAAAGTTTAATTCATATTTTTTTTTTTTTTTCAATTACTTTATTTACAATCTGTTTAAGAAAAAAAAAACATTAAGTAAATTATTTTATTAAAATTAGAACCATGAAAATTAAACTTTACATGCGTTATTAGGCTATATCCTAACAACATTACTTATAAATACATATATACATATTTACATTTCTATATACATACAATACTTTAAGATTTATAAAGAAATTATACGTTATTTTCTATAGGGTAGATCAAGTACGTGGAATCTTTTTAATCGTTTTACTTCCTCTGATTCATCTAGTAAAGAAATAGCGAGCGAATTAGGATGGTTACTCAGCCTGTTCAAGTATCTTGTACTAAATTTATTTATTTCGTCCTTAATAAATGGGATTTTAAGATCATTATGAATATTTTTATTAGTGACAAACCACGGAGCATTAGCTATGAGTCTTAAGGTTTTCGACTGGTAACGTTGAAGTATTTCTATATTTGAGTTACTTGTGGTGCCCCATAGCTGAATACCATGTGTCCACACGGGCTTCAATATGGCCTTATAAATTCTAATCTTATTCTCAAGATTAAGTGTTGACTTGGAACCCAATAACCAAAACATTTTCTTTGTTTTTATATTTAAGTGTTCTATTTTTGCCTTTATATGATTTTTCCAGGTAAGTCTTTTGTCAAGATGCATTCCTAGATATTTCACACTATCTGATTTTGGTATTTGTTCATTATTAATATAGACGGGAGGACAATCTCCTTTTCTTAGCGTGAATGAAATATGAACGGATTTATCGGTATTAATAGTAATTTTCCTTTTTTTGAGCCACTGCTGTAGAGCCTTAAGCTCATTTTGAACTAGCTGCGAAGCTGCAACTGCAGAATGATCTGAAGCTATTATAGCAGTGTCATCAGCATAGGTAGCAATTGTTACATCTTTGTGGGCTGGCATGTCGGATGTGTATATTGTGTACAGTGTAGGACCAAGTACGCTACCCTGAGGCACTCCAGCGTTTATCTCACATATTTCGGATATTTCGTCATTCACCTTTACATAGAAAGTTCGATTTTTTAGATAGGAACTTAGCAATAAATACATTGGAGCTGGTAAGATAGTTTTTAGCTTGAACATCAGACCTTGATGCCAGACTCTGTCAAATGCTTGTTTAACATCTAAAAACACTGCTGAGCTATATAGTTTCCTTTCTAAACCGTCAGAAACTATCTCGATAATACGGTGGCATTGCTCCGGAGTACCGTGCTTGTGTCGAAATCCAAATTGATGATCCGGTATAACGCTTTGTTTTTCCAAGATAGGCAATAGACGATGTGAAAGTATTCTCTCAAAAATTTTTGAAAATAAGGGAAGCAGACTTATTGGTCTGTATGAGGAAACTTCATTTTCCTGTTTGTTAGGTTTTAGGATCATGATGATTTCTGCACATTTCCATTGTGTTGGATAGTGCGATAATCTAAAAATAGCATTGTAAATCAGAGCTAAGAATAATATGGCTTTGTTTGACAGATTTTTTGCAACTATTGGGTCTATGTTGTCATAACCTGGGGATTTATTATTGTTTAGTTTAGATATTTCCATTCTAATTTCTGCTGGAGAGCATGGTTTAATTGGGAGATCCATTTGACACGGTGAATCTAAAAATTCTAGAACGGCATTTTCATCTGAATCGTCCGTATTTGGAAAGGATTGAAATGTTTTTTCCAAATGTTTAGAGAATACATGAGCTTTACTCTTTTCTGATCTGCACCAAGTGTCATCCTCATTTTTAATAGGAACATTTCGCTTGACCGGTCCCTTTAAGCACTTTGTAACCTTCCATAAGCTTTTGTCGTTATCATTTGCTGTGTTAATTTGATTTAAATGGTGTGCGATTTCATCATTTTTGATATTGTTTAACCTTTTTTTTAAATCATTTGATGCACGATTAAAGTTAGTTTTATCAATGGGGTTTCTGGTAAAATGCCAAATTCTTCTCAGTCTCCTTTTGTTTAAAATTGCTTGCCTTATTTCCGCTGATATTTTAACTTGACTTCCGTTGCTTTCTATGGTTTGTGGAGTAGATAATAACGATGCCTCATGAATAAGAGCCGTAAGTTTTTCCACGGATTGATCAATGTCAAAATTTGTTGTAATTGATGTGTTTAGGTTTAGATTATTATCTATCCAATATTTAAAAGATTCAATATGAGTTTTCTTTGAGATGAGTTTTGAGTTTATACTCTTCGTTTGAAAACAAGCATTATAATTCAAAGTGATTGGCGAGTGGTCTGAGCTTAAGTCAAAACTCTCTTTGATATCAAGGAGATGTCTTGATACACCAGAAAAAACGAAAAAATCAAGCAAATCTGGAATTTTAGCACTATCGCTTGGCCAGTATGTAGGACTTCCAGTTGAAATAGTTTTATAATTATTTGCAATTATACAATTATATAGCTCTCTTCCTTTTGGGTTAACAAGTCTTGATCCCCACCAGGGATGTTTTGCGTTGAAGTCGCCACCAACAATAAACCTGTTGCCGAGATTTTTAAAGAATTCATTGTAATCTTCAAATTTTACATTATGCCTTGGTGGAAAATATACTGAAATCTCAGTGTTATCACAACATAATTGTATTCCACTTACTTGTATAAATGGTTTGATTACGGGATTCAAGACCTTGTATTTTAAAGATGATTTAACGAGGACAGCGGATCCGGCATGTGCTCTGTTATCTGGGTGGTTAGCTTCAATCAAGTCGAAATTAGGAATTTTAAAATAGGTTTTAGAAGTAAAGTGTGTTTCTGAGATCAGAAGAATATCTATAAAATTAATTTTAAGAAATGTCTCTATTTCTTTTGTATGATTGGAAGCACCATTGGCATTCCATGTTGCTATTCTTATGTTTATTTGCATAGTTTGGTTATAATAACAGTCATTAAATTCATTAATTTGTCTAACATGGCTTCCAATCTTTACAATATATGAGACTCGCTGTTATTTAAACCATTTTTAGCAGCCTGGGAGTATGAAATATTTGGTGTGTTTTTACTAGTATTAGGATTACTATTTTGTGGGCCTAAATTAGGAAAATCATTTTGATTTGTTTGAAAGTTTTGAGATCTTGACTGATTTCTTGGAAATGAAGCTCGTTTTTTGTGTATAAGTTCTTGATATATTTTTCATCCTTTATAACTCGCGGTATGATTTTGAAGACAGTGAACACATTTTGGAGGGTTATTAATGTCCTTGGCGCAACTAGCTGTAGGGTGATCACATCCACATTTTACACATTTAAATGGCTTATGGCAGTATGTTTTGGTATGCCCACACTGCTGGCAACGGAAGCACTGAACTAAGTCATCTCTCTTTTTGGGCGGTTCAATAGTAACAATGGCATTATTAATGTGTCGAATGCTATATATCTCCTTATTATTAGGATTTGGATCAACATCTACGAAGAACATTGGAAGTGGTAGTTTAGTTACACTACTTTTTACGTTTATAACATCTCTCACTTGGTGTCCTAACAGAAGCAATTCAGCTTTAATATCTTCAGTAGGTGTTGAGTGATGTATTCCTTTCATAACGACTCTATAAGCTCTTTCCTGTTTTAACTGATAGGTGTGAAACGAAATATTTTTGGATTCAAGATACTTAATCACTTTTCTATAAGAATCAATAGTTTTTATCATTAACCTAACTTGACTATCTCTCATTGACTTATAATGAAAATCACTAGCAGAAATTATTTTAGTAATAGCTTTAACCATGATACTTATGTTATCCACATTTGGAATAAATATTGGCGGTGGTTTTGGAGTTTTTTCTTCTTCATCTTTGTTAGTGTCGTTGACGTCATCTACATTTAACAATTGAAACCTGTTTGCACTAGATGTGCTTGGTTCTTGCGTAAAACTTATTTTTTTATGCACATGCATATTTGGGGAGCCAGAAGATCGCCGTTTATTGTTTGTGCTTTCAGGTACCTGCTGCCAAATACCATCATTTTCGTCACTATCATTTTCATATGTTTATCATTGTGCATATTGTTTATGTTTTATGTAAAAAGGTTCACAGATTTGTTTTTGGTTTTATTTAGGGGATCAACCAAATCCACTATTGGAATGCTGATCCCTTTGTTTTTAATTGTTTGTTATTGATAATTTTAATGTAAATAATTTTTGAAAAAAAAACTGCTTTATAAGGAACACAGTACGTCTACTCAAAACCGCGGTTTAATCTAAAAATGTAAAAAACAAAAGAAAGCAAAAGAAAAGTTTAATTCATATGAAAACAAAAAAGAACACATCAATTCAAATCTACATTTAACAAACAAGAAGCTAATACTTATATGTCATTCTTTCTCTTAGCTTTCCTCTCCAGCGACATGTTTTTGAATATGCGCCTCTTCCGCATTTGTACTGCTCTTCTGATGTGTTCATCCGCTGGACCAACACAGTTAAAATTTTATTGACAATATACATTCAGTTCAAAAATTAAGTGTTTCTTACCTAAAAGTACTGAAATAAATTTTGTGTGTTCTTTCAAGCTCTTCTAGCTCATAGTGACATCGTCACCCATATTACGTCTTAACTTTTTTTGAATACCGGCAGGTTCAAGTATGCACCTCATCAATCTAAAGAATATAATTGAAAACATTGCACATACTTTAATAATGCAAGAACAAACAATCTTACAATTGTTTCATTTTCGTTACCTTTATTTCATAAAACAAAAAGACTACTGATATATTTAAAAATTCACTTTTCTACACGAAAAACTAAACAAACGCTATTTTTCATTTAACAATTTTCAACTTCACACTTGTTGATCAAAGCACAGAATAACAATTTGTCAACCCCCGAATGATGGTTACGCATAAATGAGGTTAGCGTTTAGCGACAAGAACAAATAACACTGCTGAGCAGCCAAATCCTCCTTCGAATAAAACTATGCGCACTATATGGATTTTGATACACTAAACTCGAATCCGTTTTCGGTTTTTTCCATCAGGTCGAGATTTGTTTTAAGGGCGTGGCAATCTTTTCTCCCTAAATTAGCTAGCTACGTAAACATATAGCATCCTAACTTGAGAACGAGTCATCCGATTTTGAAAATTAAAACACCAGAAGATGTGTAAAAATCTTCTGAAAATGTGTTTTCAATTTAGTCACACCCTATTTTTCTTTATCTCTTGATGTTTTGGAATTATTCCGAAATTAATCGAGAAAAAAATTTTTTTTCTTGCAAAATTCGTAATTTTTTCCAGTTTAAAAATGGAATTTAAGCAAACTTAAACCAAATATTCAACAGTTTGCACATTTTTCTAATAGCTACAGGTCTTAGAAATAATAAAAGCTATAAACCATAAAAATCTGTTAAGAAATTTATATTTTATTTTCAATTTACCGCAGGTACCCAATAGGAATGTGACCTAGGGTCGAAAAAATCTATTATTTAATACTCGACTCTTTTTGTTTGAAAATAAATCGATTTGTAAAAAATCTAATTTCGAGGAAATAATAGATTTTTGTAGATATTTCGATTTTTTTTATGAAAAACGCTTATTCGATATATTAGTGAAAGTTATGAGCGATTAATTTTAAAAAATCATTTTAGATAATTATTATTAATTACAAGTATAATAAATTACCCAAAAGGACGAATTTTAGATTATAAATACAGATTCGAATTATTCATATACAAATTTTCAGTACTTTTGAATATTGGTCACAATTGCTTGGTCACAACATTAATAAAATACAAAACGAATCACTTTCTCTAATTCAAGTTTAGACGATAAAAAACTAATTTGATTTATTATTTATCAGTATCCTTCAGAATTTGACTTAAAAAAATAAAATAAAGTGAAGAAGATAAATAGTGAATAAAATGACAATCGTTTGGTTTCAAATGACAAAATTAAATTACAAAACAAATCACCCTTTGAACCTTATGTTTAAATAGTAAAAAGAATTATTAACATAACAAATATTCAGTATATTTTAAAACTAAACACAATTTTTTTCCTAAACTTTGAGTTTAAAAATAAAAAAATGTCAGTTGGTTTATGCGTTTGAAATCGAAGCATATAAAATGTTGCTCATTATTTAAATGTTAGAATAATGCTGTCATAAAAAATCATAATCAATAATAAGTACTGCATCAAATGATTAGTGTTACCTCATCAGCTTTTAAGATGTCAGAATGTTTTCTTTCCATGTGCTGTTTCATATTTGTAGTATTACTACATGTTTTCAACTCTTTTGGACAGTATTTACATTTTGCGGTAACATTATCTCTCTTTATTATAAAATATTTTCGCCAGCAGCTTCTGGGTGTTTTACCAATGGAAGACATTTTTATGGTTAAATACAATATTTTGACACTTCAAAACTTCAAAGAGATAAAAAAAGATACAAAAGATCACAACTTATTGTATATTTGTACATAAAGATTTGTACATAAAGATTTATCTATTCAATGGGATGAGAAAGTTATATACTGGACTCCAAAATGAAATTCAAAGATCATATTCATCATGTAATAAATAAAGTAAATGTACTCGCTCACATGTTATATCCTTTTACCAATAGAAATTTTGGTTAAGCATTAGGAATAAAATTTTAGTACTAAAATCAGTATTTCACGCCGTTATTTTCTACGTAGCTCCTGTTTGGTCGACCAGTGCCACCTGTCACTTCAATAGTCTGCAAATATCGCAGAATATTTTATTCAAACTATTATATATCCTTCCTTGCATAGCATATCTGCATTCTCTTGCAGATATAGAATTAGTTAAGGATAGACTTACAAGAAAAAGGACAATTTTTATACCAAGTGCCGAAACTCTTCTTATAATCATATTAATGAGCTAACTTGTCTTCTGTAGTTAGGATTAGAATAAATGTTTTTATAAAAATAAAAAATACAAAAATATAATATGATATAAAAGAGGTTTAACTAGGATTTTGCTACTTTTTTACCTACCATATAATTTTGGCAGAATATATATATATATATATATATATATATATATAATTACTAAGCGAAACATATTATAGATAAGTAGAAAGATATACTAATCTAGAACTCTTTACAACTAATTATATATATTTAAGATGTAACATATTAAATATGAAATCAAATGATTGAAAAACGCTTTTGTTTGTATTTCAGACATTATATTTTAAAAATATATGGTATATATATTTACGGTCTAATATTAAACTAAAAGATCTCAAAAGACAAAACATCGTTTTGACCTTCCTTGAGATATAAGAGATATAAACGCTTTTTTCACGTCGTTCCTGTGCAATTCTGACTCCAAAGCGACAAGCTATTGGTCAAATACGGAAGAAAAGAGCAGCACAGCGCGCAGAGTTTAGCTAGTATAGAAATAAGTAGGTTCAGTGTGGGTCACTGCAAGATGGGGCTTCGAAACCTCTGGTATTGAAACCAAGCCCAGTACGGTCTTAATTATGGCACTCCTGGGCAAACGATTTTGAGCTGCACGAACCCTGGGCTATTCAAATTAAATTTTCGCTTCTAGGAATGGGAAATTTAAATATTTTCATACATTACAGTATCCAAAGAGATATCTAACTTCGTTTTTTACTAATTAATTAAAAATATTTTTAATTGAGGGAAAAAAAACTGATATAAAATATTAAAAAAATTTAAATTTCGATTCCAGGGCTGGATAGCTGCAACATTTTGTAGTACGTGAAAGTTACAAATTCGTAGTTTTTGTTAAATGAAGCTAGTTTATACCTTTTAAGAGTTGCACTGGTAAAAAAAGAAAATTTCACTTCCAGGGTGGGATGGTAAAACTGACTCACTTATCCTCCATCAATTTCCACATATACTATTACAATAAATATTAGAAACTACCTAAATGCTCTCGATTTAGAATTACAAGTTAATGAAAAATACTATATTATAATTATTAAATCTAAGAACAATGCAAAATACCGTTGTACTTAAGTTCCATTAACTGCTCACTTAACGAAATGCTATCGTCATGCATATGAAAGGTTGGTTGCATTACAATATTGGGTACCTGCGGTAAATTGAAAATTATATCTAAATTTTTTAACCGATTTTTATGGTTTACACCCTTTTTTATTTTTAAACTATTAGATAAAAGTGCAGCGTTGAATATTTGCTTTAAGTTTTTTTAAAGTCAATTTTTAAACTGAAAAAAAAATACATATTTTCACGAAAAAAATTTTTTTTTCTTGATTAATTTCTAAATAATTCAAAACCGATAAGAGATAAAGAAAAATTGTACGTTACTAACACAAAAACAGTTTTGTTACACATCTTTTGGTGTTTTACATATTAAAATAGGATGACTCGTTCTCGAGTTAGGGTGAAATATGTCTACGTACCTGTCTAATTTAGGGGGAAAAGATTGCTACGCCCATAAAAAATCTCGACCTGATGGAAAAAAACCGAAAACGGACTGGAGTTTAGCGCATTGAAATCCATATAGTGCACATAGTGTTATTTAAAGGGGCGACAAAAAATAATTTTTTGCAGAGCAGTGTAATTGGTCGTGTTGGACTTCGGTTGTGCTTCGGCTAGAAAACTATTGTACACATTTTTCTTTTTAACGAAAACAATAGAAAGAATATGACAGAAAAATAATTTTGCTCCCTTGCTTACATACCATCAACGAATTCATACAGTATATTGATACACCAAGTAAGTACAGGCAATTGTGATTGACGAATTTATTACAGAAAAACCGTCAATAGCAGTTTTGCCGATCAAGCGTGAATTTTCATAAAATTAATTGGGGTATTGACACTTCGTGCTATTTAGTCATATTGTCATAAAATATTAGACCAGTTTAAAAGAATTGTTGTTGTGCTGCATATAAAAACGTCATAATATAATAGCACTCTTTTAGGTATTTTTTTATTATCATAAAATGCTCTAGAGATCTGAGTCGAACGGCTGAAAATCTTTAGGAGAGACGGCGATAGTATACGTTTGCCGCCGTTATTTATATATGATTCTCGACTAAAGAGCGGTAATATATGATTCATTCCTCTATGGCCCAGTTTATACGAAGAATTTTATTCATGAATTTTATTCATGCTGTTTTTGTTTGTAGGTGAGCAAAAACTAAATATATATAGAAGTGAAAAATTTTTCTCGTTTAACTTACGTAGCTTGCGGCCGTTTAACTCCGTATGCCGCCGCAAAAAAAAATTTATTCAACTCGTAACAAGGCGCAGCTATTAGAGTTTATATATGCAGTTTATATATAACAGGCCAAGTTATGACGGGTTGCTCACACTAGTTATATATTTCGTGCTATTATTTTATGACTTATGACTACAGTGTGAATCCCCAAAATGTGTGTGTGCTCAGTAGGGAGAAATAAAGACTCCATTAGCCAGACGCTGTAATCGCAAGCGTAAACGCAAGCGCAGCGCAAGTGCTAATGCAACTCCGCTTGTGTATGTACATATGCATATATTTATATGTAAGTACATACAACAAATTGTAGTGTTTAAAGTTGTTTGAGTGGTAATATTAAAATAGAAGATACATACATACATCTGTATATTGTAAAATGGATATGGAAAATATACGTTTATTTGTTTAAACGTTTTACGTTTGTGTAAAATGTCACAGAATACTGTTTAGCTTGTGGTTTTTATCATTTAAAAACAAAAAATCAAAACATCTGCTTGAAACAGTGATGGCACTTTTCCTTTTGTGTGTTGATGTCGCTAAACATCATCAACACATTTGCCTGGATGTACATACATAAATTACATATGTAGTAATATCGGTACCACATAAATTTATGCCACATAAATTTATGCAGTCTTTTGTGATTTTATAAAGTGAAACAAGTTATATAGCAAATTAATTTATTGAATATGCTATGTATATCTTCAAATGTATCAACTAAGTGTTCAAATATCAAACCAAACAAGAAGTACAAAAAAAAGCTATTGTGCCGCACTCTCATTCAACATACATACATGACATCACTCTTGCGTATTTCTGCGTAAAATTCTATTTTCTGTAGGTTGGCTACGCTGTGCTGCGTTTTTCAGCGCTCAAATAAGCATTTTCACAATTTGCCGTGTAACAGATTGGATCAGCTGATACGTTTGCGCACCGTTGCGATTTCAGCGTCTCGCCAATTGGACCTTAACTCTCCACCATTCGTGAGCTTAGTTGCAAAAGCATATATACGAGATGTACACAAACAGAAGGTGTACAAAACGAAAGAAATGCAATGAGTATGGTGTAAATTGTATTGAAGGTGCCCGTTAAATTTCTTGTCACACTTCTGAGATCTCTGGCCCGACCATTTCTATTCATATCCCTTCTGTCAATTACTATTGTATTCATCATAATCAAGTTTGGCGTTTTCGCCTCTAAATTTGACATGTTGTTATATTGCAAGAAAATTGCATTTTCTTTTTTTTTCAATTAAAACCAATTAATAAAGTAATAACATAATTTTTTTTGTACTCCTCCAGTTTTTGATCTAGTTTCACGAAATGAGTAAAACTCACCACAAAGAAGAATAAGGTGTGGGTCACCGAAACTACTATTCTGTTTCACTTTAAACTTAGAACTCACTTTATTATCCCTACAAGAAATGGATGACTGAAACTAATCCACAAAAACATTTTCACTAACACACTTATAAATATATTTTGCTAACAGCGCTACCATCTTTTGGCTTTTCGTACAAAATTTTTACGATTTGTTTTTAGTTTATCAAATATGTACTTTTCCATTAGGTTTGTGTGTATACAAGTTTAAAAAGAAGTTGCAAAAAGATTTATATAATAAACCAATTAACAAAAATTTAATTTTGCTCTGATATTTATTGTTAATATAAAATAGATTTCTGGAATTTTAGGAGCATCACATATTCATATATAGGAATTTGAAAAAGAAGTTTCAGCGACAACGTTGGTTCTTACAGGCTGGAATCTTGTGTGCAAGAGTAAGACAACAAATGTGTACAACCTGAATTTTCTGACGTTTAATATATGGGAATCACCGCAAGTTAATTTTAAAATTGAATTTGTATGAAAGTGTTGGACAATTTTGCTAAGGAAAAAATATATTAAATACAAAAAACCCAAAATATATACATAAAAAAGTAAAATATATTAAATAAAATACCGTGTTTTTAATAAGGAAAGTAAAAGATAAGTATGAAAAAAGGCAACTGCAGAACTGCCTTTCTATAGAAAAAATGACATTTGAGTCCAATGTAAAAAAATATAAAAGAATAATTACAAGTGAAAGTGAAAATCGCAGTGAAAATTCGAAAAATTTGGATTGTGTGCCTGTGATAAGTGATAGTGTTAGTTCAGTAGAAGTGCCATCCGCATCTGCAGGTAGTTTTCTTAGGCATTATGTTGAGTGTAGTGAATTTTCAGCCAATGATAGTGACCATAGTGTGTCAGGAGTTCAAGAAGCCCCTATTGTAGAAATGGCAAGTGTTGATAAGTGTGAAGAATTAAAATCGTGGGCTGTTAGAAATAATATAACCCACACAGTCTTAGAAGATTTATTGCACACCTTAAAGCGTGTAGGGGTGGAAGATTTGCCGTTATCTGCAAAAACATTTTTAAATACAAGTAGGAAAGAAATTAATATTTCTACCATTCCCATAGGGGAATATTTATATTTAGGTATACAGAAGTTTTTTCTTTCGGGATCATTTGAATGCCTACATGCAAAAGAAGAAGTTTCAATAGATGTAGGCATTGATGGCTTGAAGATACTTATTTAAAAGTTCCAATAGAGTTTTGTGGCCTATTCTAGGATCAATTGTAGGTTTCGACAACATTAGTCCCTTTATGATAGGATGTTTTTCAGGTGTTAAGAAGCCACAAAATTTAGACAGTTTTTTAACAGACTTTTGCAGAGAAGTTGAATTCCTTCAAGCCAACGGCTTAAAAGTAGGCAATAGCGACAATAAATTGCGCTTTAATATTCGTCTATTTATTTGTGACTCCCCAGCCAGAGCTTTCGTTACAGGTGTAGTTTCCCATAATAGTAAGAACGGTTGCCCTAAGTGTTGTCAGGAAGGAATATATAAGGAGAGAAGAGTATGTTTTTCGAAACAAGTTGGTCTTCCGAGAACGGATATATCATTTCTATCGAGAAGTCATCCTTCTCATCACATAGCTGAGTTCAAAGAAAAAAAAAGCATATTAGAAGAAACTGGATTTGGGATGGTATCTCAGTTTCCTTTAGATTCGATGCATTTAGTTGATTTAGGAGTTACTAAGAAATTACTTAAAATTTTAATTAGTAAGTCAAATGTAGCAAATATGAATAAGACAATAAATTATGTCGCCAAGTATATCCCATCTGAATTTTGTCGCGTTCTTAGGAGTTTCGAAGAAGTTCATAATTGGAAGAGTACAGAGTTTAGGCAGTTTTTATTGTATACAGGAATATTTATTCTGAGGGATTGCGTTAGTAGTGATCAATACTATCACTTTTTATTGTTACATAGTGCTATAAGACTTCTATCTAGTGAAAGTTCCCATGTCAAAGAGGCAGATATTGCTCAAAACGTTTTAGAAGATTTTGTAAATTTTTTCGGTACGTTATATGGTGATGAATTAGTAAGGTTTAATATTCATGGATTAATCCATTTATCAGGTAGCGTTAAAAAATTCGGTCCCTTAGATTCCTTTTCAGCATATAAATTTGAAAATTATATGCAATATATAAAAAAAATAGTAAAGAAACCGAACAAAATTTTACAGCAAATATTTCTTAGGTTAGAAGAAAGACAGGGAGTTAAGACAGATTTCAGCAGTATTTCGCAAATAAATCTGTTCAATATTAATCATAAAAAAGAAAAGGATAGTTTCTGTTTTAGCAAAACATTAGGGCCACTTAAAATAATTAGTATTCAAGTCTCGCAACCAAAAAAACTTTTATGTAAAGTTTTTAATAAGACCGAGAATTATTTTGAACAACCCTTTGAGTCATTTAGTGAGCTTGGCATAGTGGTTGCAAGTAGCTTAAGTGATGAAACTACAGTAGTCAATAGGCAGGATATAGATTTCAAATACTTTTGTATTCCTCAGGATAGTAATAAGTTTTTGCTTATACCCCTCTTACACCACTTTTTTCATGAATTTTCCCACTGATTTTCACACGTCAATTTAATTAATAAGAAATAATAATAATAGTAACAATTATAATAATTCATTAAATACGTTTCGATATTAATAATATTTTTTATTTAGATGAACTATTCACAAAATATATTTGGGGAGGAATGCGAAGATTTGACCGGTAAGTAAAGCATTATAAATCCATTAACTATTAATATTAATTATTTTCACTCATTAGGAATGCTACCAAGAAAAAATTATAGGCTTCGTGAGATGGACAGTGGGTCATTCCAAACAGTTCAAAGCAACAAAAACGGCGAAAATAAAGGTAATTTGCAATTATACCTTTCTATATACATATACACATTCAATTCGAATTATAAATATATATTACATAAGATCAAAATGCTCACGTTATTTAAATAACACATTCTTTAAACTTTTAGATATTCTGGCTCTTCTGCAGCAAATTTTGGAGGGGCAGAGAGATATTGTCGAAAATATAAATATAATTCGGCACAATCAGTCCGTACTGAGCCAGGGACAGGCTACCCTAACCGCCAATCAGCAGCAAATTGCCAATCGCCTAGAGACGATTGAGGCCACTGTAAGTATCTGACAGCTTTTTTTTCTCTTGTTTTTTTCTAGTATTGTCATGCTTACTAGGTCGCATCAAAAGCGGAAATTATGGCTCAGTCGAAGCTAATAATGGAATGTAAAGTGGCTTCAAAAAGAGTCCAGGACTCTCTTTGCCGAGTAACTGGCGAAACCTCAAATAGTATGATCGACGAGGTTGCTAGTATGTTGCCCTTGCGGACCATCGTAGCTGTCAAATAGGTAGAAGAGAGGCTGGACTCTCTTGATTTCGTTCAGGCAATGGTAAGAAAAATGAAATTAGTCATACAATTTTTTATAAAGAAAAATAAATATTTATTCTCCTTTTAGAACTCATACATGCTGAAATTAAAGGGCGTGTCTGAAGATACAGGCACGGTAATCCGGCCAGTATTTTCAGACGATCTGCTGCAGCAATATAACTGGGATGGGAGGTGGGAAAAACACTCTCTGGCAGGTTTGGGAATAATCAAATGCCTGAAGGGTACGTTCATACATATATCTTTCATATAAATTTCATATATTAATATTTAAACATTTCAGATGTTTTCCCCATGCAAAATGCCCTGCAGTTTGAAAAAGATGTTAGGAAAGCAGTGGAAAGAGCCCATCACCGAGTGAAGCTGAAGAGATATCTTAAGAAAAAAAATTAGGATTAAGTAATGTTCGTTACATGAATTTTTGTTATTTAGTTTTTGTTAATTTATCTTTGTTATTTAATTTTTTTATATAATTTTTATTATTTAATTTGTTAATGAATGTTTCCTACTTAATATTTGATATTTGCTCTTTGATTTTTTACAATTTAGTTTTTTTTCCATATTTATATTCATAATTATTATTAACATTAATTTCATTTACAAAGTAATTTTTTTTATATAATAAAATCATAATTAAATTTAAATGAATCGTTTTTTATTGGTAACAATATATTTGTTAGCAGTGACAGCTTTCTACGTCAACAATGACTGGTTATCAGTGACACCATACCCGTAAAGGGTGACCGCCCTACAAGAAATGAATGACTGAAACTAGTACACAAAAACATTATCACTAACACAATTAAAAATATTTTAGCCTAACAGCGTTACCATTTTTGGACTTTTCATACCAAATTTATCGATTTGTTTTTATTTGATCAAATATATACTTTTTCAGTATGTTTGTGTATGTACAAGTTCAATGAAGTTGCAAAAATAGTTATATAATTAACCAATTAACAAAACTTACTTACATTTTGCACTAATTGTTGTTTTAAATGTTCCACGAGGTTCAGGGATTTTTGGAGCATGAGAAATACATATATATAGGAATTAAGAGCGACAACGCTGGTTTTTACAGGCTAGAATACTGTGTAAGACAAAGACAATAAATTTGTCAACTTTTAGTATAGAAAAGCTTCTAAATTGAAGAAAAATAAAGTAAAATTTATAATATAATATAAAATAAATATAATACAAAAAAAGGACACTACAAGAGGTAAATCTATCTTTTGAAAAACTCTTGCGGTGATACTTTATTCTTATATTGCAACTGATGACAGTTTCCTCGCTTTCTAGGAAATGTTGGAATTAGCTGTACGGGAGATGTCGATTTCATTTTATTGCGCGGTGATTTATTTCACAATGATGTGCCAAGCCAAAATGCATTGCACAAGTAAGTTTAGTTTTAAAGAAAAAACAAGATATAAAACTAAATTTCTATCCATCTTTAGATGAATGAAACTATTGACAATGTATACTCTTGGTGATCGTGACCTGAATATCTCCGTACGGATATACTCCATACATAGCAATCACGACGACCCTAGCGTTTTTGGTGGCTTGTTCTTAGGGTTTGTTGTCTACCACGGGGTTATTTAATTATTTTGGTCGATGGACTGATATCAGTAAGTTTTGTGTATATTAAAATATAAAACAAATATACTTGTATGTGTATAGAAATAATAAATTTATTATAAATTAATTGAAATGATATTAAATGCGTTTTATTTCATCGAATTTGGTTAGGTTAGGATTGTTAGCAACCCCGTCATCGGTGACACCATACCCGTAAAGGGTGACCGGTCACCAGTGAAACCATAAAAGTCATTAGAGAAAAATTTATATCGAACAAAAACATTAGAATAAGTAGTTTGAATAAATGTTTAACAGGCGATAATATACCACAAGTTAGAAAGGGATGCAAGATCACACGTACACAAAAGTTTTAGTCATTTTTTTCCGTTTGGCCTTAATAAAATGATAGAAACTTTGTTCTACGTGATGACCGAAATTTGGTCATCAGTGCCAGTCATTTTACCGGTAATATGACCGGCACTGTTCTTGTAGGGTATATTTAAACTTCTTCCTATATACAAAATCTTATCGCTAACTAACTTAGCCTCTACAACTGCGACATGATACAAAGAAAACAAGATGGCACATTCATATTTTCAAAACATATGTTTCTTCTGCGCATCTACGTAATACCTCGAAAAAAATGTAAACACAAACACACAAACGCGTGTAAATAATATGGCAAGGTTTTGTTTATAATTCATTTGTAATGCAAAAACTTTAGTTTTTTAAGCGATTGCTACGGAATCGTTTTTGTTTATATTCTTTGAGATATATATTTCATTTTTTTATAAATTGTAATTTAAAATCGTTATTTTATAAAAAATTTAATATTGATCGAAATTTGTTCAATTTTGTACTTTTTCAATTTTGTAATTTTTATTACTGAAATAAATTTGCTTTTTATTATTACACATTTATTTATTTTGTGTAATTTTCTTTTTCGCTGCAATTTATGTGTTCGAGTTGTTTTTCATGCATTTTCAAGAAGTCTTTTCAAATTAATACATTATCCCCATTAGTATTTATAAAAATTTAATATAATTCTTTTATGTAGGAAGTCATTTCCTGTGTTGGCTTTCATAATCCGCCTTTACTAAGAAGGTCAACCCATCCGCCTTTCTTGGAACTGCATTACCTGAAAGCGAATTTCTCGAAACCAGAAGAAGAAGAAGAGAAAATTTTTTGAAGAGCTGGATCAGCACAGAGCGCAGATTAAGCTTTAAAAGTTATGTCGCTTGCCATCATATTCTTTCGAAATCATAGTTTAAATACAGGCATGTGTTAGACCTTCGAAACTGTCATTAAGATTAGTGTCTAGAACATACAACTGAATCTAAATAAGTAAAGGTGCTGTATTCGGCTGTGCCGAATCTTATATATACCCTTCACCAACGTACGTCTGGCATTACATATATTTTAAAGTACCAATTTTGTGCGTTCTAATTTATAAAATAGTTTCAGTAAGCGAAAAAAAACAACTTCAGTTGCATTTTTTTGTTACTTGTATAAATAAAATATCTTCAGAATTTCCCACTTCTGGAAACGAAATTCTAATTTTTCCAATTTCTTTTACCAACTCATAATCTGTAAAGCGTTTTTATTTATGGAAAACTACAAATTTGTAACCATTTTTATAACTTTTATGTGATACAAAATATTGCAAATATCCAATCCTGGAATCGAAATTTTGATTTATTTTAAATATTTGATACGAATTGTGTTTTTCTTGAATTAAAAAATGTTTTAATTAGTTGCCTTTTTGGTTACTTTTATGTATAAAAATATAATTTCCCACGCCTGAAATGAAATTTTAATATGCTTTGTGTTTTTATACCAATGCAAGTTATTATGACGCGTGAAATAGCGCGTCCCCCCCTCGAAGCGAAAACTAAATTTTGTTTTTTTACCAATGCAAGTCTTCATGATGTGTAAAGCAGTTTTATTTAAGAAAAACTAAAAATTTGTAACCATTTTTGTCATTTTCACGTCCTACAAAATATTGCAATTATCCAACCCTGGAATCGAAATTTTAATTTTTTAAAACTTTTGATGCCAATTTTGTTTTGCCAGAATAAAAAAATTATTTTAACCAAGAAAAGTCGACGTTAATTGCTTTTTGGTTATGTTAAACTATAAAAAAAAAATTAATTTCCTAACCCTGGATAAGAATTTTTAAGATTCATGTTGTATAAAACGGTTTTAATTAAGAAAAATTTGACATTTTTAACATTTTAGTTGTTATATGTACCACAAAGTACCGAATATGTCAAAAAAATTTAATTTCCCACCCTGGAAGCGAAAATTTAAATTTTTAATATTATTTTTTACCAGTGCAAATCTGCATGACGTAAAAGCGGTTTTATTTAAGAAAAACTACAAATTTGTAACCATTTTTGTCACTGTCATCTATTAAAAAATATTTCAGTTTTTCAACTCTGGAATCGAAATCTTGATTTATCTTAATTTTTTATTCAAATTATGTTTTGCCAGAATAAAAAATAATTTTAACAAGGAAAAAACGACGTTAGTTGATATTTGGTTATTTTTAAGTATAAAAAATTTAAATTACCTAACCCTGGATGAGAATTTTTAATTTAAAAATTTTTTTTCTTCAATGCAAATCTTCATGATGTATAAAACGGTTTTATTTAAGAAAAACTTAAAATGTTTAAATTTTTTATTATATGTACGACAAAATACCGAATGTGCCAAAAAAAACTTTTAATTTCCCATAACTGGAAAAAAAATATTTTTTTTAAAGTTTTAAATAGACAATTGGAGAGTCCCAAAGCATGAAATAGGTTAAATTTACAAATAAACAAAAAAATAATTAGTTTTTGGTGTTAATTTTGCGTCGAGAAATAAGTGAAGTAAGTGTCTGAATTAATACCACTCTATGACAGCTCACTTCCAATCAGTCTAAGAACGAAGTCTTTAGCTCTTCTAGGGGATTGGGAAAACCGATTTCACGACGAAACACGATTACAGACAGACGGACATCGTTCAATCATCATCGCTATTCACAAGGATCCAGAATATATATACTTTATATGGTCGCATATTAATATCGAAGAAATTACATACGGAATGACAAACCTAAATATACCATTTCACTTCTTTGTGAAAGTAGTCTTGGCCACTATCAAAAATTATGTTCATTGGGATCACAATCACATTATAATAAGCACAGTAGGGTGTGAAACTTGTGTGTTCTGATGTTAATATTAAGATGGGAGGTTTAAAATTGTGGTTGAAGTATGTTGTGGATGATATAGCAAAATCATACCACCCAGCAAATAAATTTCATTTAGAATAAGACTGACAATTTGTCCAATTGAATATTACTAGTTGTATAAAGGTGTGGAAATATAATTGGGGTTTTTGTTTATAAAAGTTGTTGTTGCACTGCATACAAAAAAGTCAGGTAGAACTGGCACATAATTAAAATTAAAGAGTTTAAAAACCCCGAAAATATAAACTAAAGTCATGTATGATTTTGTTTTGTCATAAAATAGCTCTAGAGATCTGAGTCGAACGGCTAAAAATCTTTAACCGAAAAGGCGAACTTTGCCACCGTTACTTATATATGATTCACGACTGAAATATTATTCAAAGCTATATATCTGCATATCAAAACACATTTTTATAACATTAAAAAATTTAAAATGTTAGCCGGACATATTTATCAATGTAACTAACTCATCCACACGAGATCATAAAATATTAGTTTTTTTACGTTATAAAAAGCAAATTAAAAATTTATTAAATATTATAGTCAACATAAATTGTTCCTATTCAAGAAAAAGAACTTTAGACTAAGAGTAAAAAGCTAAGCTAGAGATTCAAGAAGATTTTCTCTATGAAACGTTTTTGGGATGAGGGGTATTCCAGCAGAAAGAAATGAGGATTTATTCAAAGAGATTTCTTATTGTTTGTATGTGTTAATCTTTTTAATTTTTTCAATAAGTAAAACACATGAAATTAAGAAGAAAGTCATATTATTTACCGTTTTTTACTCAAATTCCGTTATTTTTGGCACCAAAAAAACAAATCATAGAGAAAATCTTCTTGATTTTATTAGGGTTTCTTATAAATTGTATAAAACAAGAATATCTTATTAATTTCATTGGGCTGTCTTATTAATTTTTTCAAAAAGAATTTTTTATTGATTTCATTAAGAATACTTAATAATTTTTTAATTAGGTCTTTCTTCTTGATTTCATTAGGTTTGTATTTGATCATGTGTAAAATATCTTATTAATGCGTACAAATCAACATAGAGACAATTTTTTATGATATTTTTGTTTTTACATTTATAATTTTTTTTGCGTGTTTGTATAAGTGTTGCGTCGAATATCTCAAACTATATGCACTTTGGACTATATGCAAGTGGACAAGTGATAAGTCAAGAAGTGAAAACATCATAAATATATTTCTGCTTAAAAAAAGGAAAGTTATTATTATTTAAACTAATTAAATCGAATTAATAAATAAATAATGGCCTCTGTTTGGCAAAACACATCGAAGAGTGAAAGATAATATGGAAAACAAAATTGTTTTAAAACGGAAAGATGAGAAGAGAAATCTAACGGGAAAATTATTTTCTCTTTGGACTAATGTTGAAAAAGAATCTCCGGAGGAATCTTTTAAAGATTCGCATTCATATTTACATCTTTATACATTTATCTTTCTCTCTCAAAGATACACATTTCAACCGAAAATGCTGGCTGCAGCACAATTGCAGCCCACGTGATCAGGTGATTTCTATTCTGGGGGGAAACATGGGAAACTAGAATTGATGAGATACAAAATGCCAGTTCTTTGACGAATATTTTTCATAAATGGTCACGATACAATGATTTCTCATGCTATGAACTTGTAAGGGTTGACAATTTTGAAATTTTCAAAACTCTTTATTATATTTTTACTTACTGAGTAAGTGAATTTATTAATAAAAATCCATAATATCAAACAAACTCAAGAAGTGTTATTAAAAAAAAGAAAAAGATAGCCCCATAAAAATAATAAGAAAATCTTTTTGAAAAACACAAAAAGAAAACCTAATAAAATCAAAAAGAAAATCTTCTTGAAAAAAAGAAGAAAACCTAATAAAATCAAGAAGAAACTCTTTTTGAAAAAAACAAGAAGAAAACCTAATAAAATCAAGAAGAAAATTTTTTTGAAAAAAACAAGAAGAAAACATAATAAAATCAAGAAGAAGATCTTTTTGAAATAAACAAGACGATTACCTAGTAAAAATAAGTTTCTTCTTGATTTTTTCAATTAGGTTTTCCTTATTAAAATAATAAGAACTTCTTCTTGAAGAAAAACCATAGAGAAATCTTTTTAATTTTGTTCTATTTTATTGGATATTTATTAGGTACTGTTTTCTCTGTGTAACAATAAGATACTTCTCCTAACACAAGTCCTAATATTACCTTTAATTCCCCTGTCAATACACTAATGAACAGACGAACGAACGAACTACTATTTGCAGTTTATACCTATTTGCGAGAGCTCTTTAAAGTGGTCTTTATAAGACAACACATCTAATATGTATGTTGTTCTAAGGGCCATTATTACAACTTGATGTTGTCTTAAAGTGAGATTTTTTCAGCCGGATAAATACATTTTCATTATTACAACTTTCTTTTAATATAAATATTTATGTGCAATAAATTAAAGGTAAGTTCGACTTTGCGATAAGTTTTACCAGGAGGATTTATTTTTATATAACTATATTTTCTTATTTTTTAATATGGTAGCACCAAACATAGGTCTTCCTCACTTGAAAAGTTTTTTGCCCGTCTTCTCACATCTCGCACGATTGTTTCCTTAGATGCTGAAATTTTTTATTTTATAACACAAACTTATATTTTCACAAACAAAAGCTGCATATATTTTTAAAAGGTCAAAACAAGTGCGTCGTTGCCACTACAATTTTTCACGACCTAAATAATCTTTCAAAAGTAGTCGATAATTTATTAATCAATAGATTTGTTTAAGTTTTTAGGTTATTCAATATTAATATATATATTTATTTCGATATTTCGCTAGCCTTCGGTTAGCTTCTTCAGGAAATTATTTTATATTGTCAAAAAAATTTTTCTTTTCAATTATATAAATACATACAAATTTTTAACAACATAAATCAAAAATTCTTATATATTAAAAATACTAACTCTAAAATGTATAAAAAGTAGAAGTTAGTTAATTTTAAATATTAAAACATACTAACTACAAAATTCATATATATTATAAATATTATTTATATATAATAATGTAATTAAAACTATGTGTATGTGTTAACAAACAATTCTTTTAATGTTTTTTAATTGATATTAATATAGAAAATTTTTTAACATAATATAAGATTAACTATGATCAATATAATCTTAATATATAGTATCTTAACACATGCATACAGGGCAATAATTTAACATAATAATCATTATTAATTTTTAATTGTAAACATGCATGCATATGTAAAAATATTATATATGTGTTGTGTGAATAAAATAACATAAATAATTAATTCTAATAACTTAATTTCCATGAATTAAATATCTATAATTCTGAGCTAATGGAATTGAGGATATGCTAGATATATTAAATAGTTTTAATAGTAATATTAAATTTCCAATTGAAAGCGAATGTAATTTAGAGTTGCCTTATTTAGATACATTAGTTATGAGAAGAGATAACAATATAGTAATGGATTGGTATCAAAAGCCAACAGCTTCAAGTAGGATAATTAATTATTACTCTAAACATAGTAAGAGAATTATATTAAACACAGCAAAAAACTTGATAGAGAAAGTCTTAACAATTAGTGATAACATATTTCATATAAAAAATAAGAAGAAAATTAGAGAAATTCTTATTGAGAATGATTTTCCAGAAAAATTAGTTTATAGCTTAATAAATCAGTAAAAGAAAAATATAACAAATAATACAAATAATAACACAGAACCAAAATTATATAAATCCTTAATCCTATCCAGACTTTGAAAATGCATCAGTTTTAAGAACAGAAAACAATTATAAACGAAGACTTCTGTTAGAAATGTTAGAAATTATTAATGTACCTGTTAGAGAAAGAATGAACTTTAAAATAGATACTGATAATTTAGCTCAGAATTATAGATATTTAATTCATAGAAATTAAGTTATTATAATTAATTGTTTATGTTATTTTATTCACACAATACATATATAATATTTTTACATATGCATGCATGTTTACAATTAAAAATTAATAATGATTATTATGTTAAATTATTGCCCTGTATGCATGTGTTAAGATACTATATATTAAGATTATATTGATCATAGTTAATCTTATATTATGTTAAAAAATTTTCTATATTAATATCAATTAAAAAACATTAAAAGAATTGTTTGTTAACACATACACATAGTTTTAATTACATTATTATATATAAATAATATTTATAATATTTATGAATTTTGTAGTTAGTATGTTTTAATATTTAAAATTAACTAAATTTTTAATATATAAAAATTTTTGATTTATGTTGTTAAACATTTGTATGTATTTATATAATTGAAAAGAAAAATTTTTTTGACAATATAAAATAATTTCCTGAAGAAGCTAACCGAAGGCTAGCGAAATATCGAAATAAATATATATATTAATATTGAATAACCTAAAAACTTAAACAAATCTATTGATTATTAAACGAAAAAAGGTTAAAAAATCAGATACAATAGTAGTCGATAATTGCTGGCGATATTGTCACACAATAAGATATATACATTTAATATTACCGGCAAGTTGTAATAATGGAAAGCTTCTACCGGCCACTTTATCGACTTGTTATGCTAACGTTGGCATTTACTACCACCAACTTTGTCGTCAAGTTGTAATAATGGCCCTAACACTATGAACACTGCAGACGCGACAATGGTATTTTTAGGCTAACAATATCTTCTTTACGAGGTACACACTCTAACCACAGAACAGAAATTTATTCCTTAATACTAAAAGTCTTTTCTTGTTCATAAATTTGAATTATGTGATTCTCTTATTAACTTAAATTTTTATTGTTCTCCTTTTTTATATATTCTTTCATTTTATGTAAACTGACTCTTCTACACACAATAGCTTTTTTTGTAGCAATCACATATAACTCGCTTGTGTTCTGACGGACATTTATTGGAACAAACTCACCAATTTATCACTGTTTCACTATATGCACGGTGTTCAATGCTTCCGTCCTCCACTTTACTGCCAAAACTATGGATGAGCAGACCCCTCTTTTGGTAATAAACCCGGCGTGCTTATATCCACTCCAGCAGTCATGTATACAAACACACGTATATAGCTACATGTTGAGTAAAGTATAACCAACAATAACCATGCCCAAAGCTTCGCGAAGTTACTAGACGACGTCACTTTGCTATATAAAGACGCTGCCAGAGCTCAGCGAGAGAGTGTGATTTCAAATATAGACGTGTTAACATCGCTAAGTGTTTAGTAGTACAAATACTCGTGTTAATAAAGTAATAAATAAAGTGTTGCCGCATTATATTTCTAAAATTAGTTTGTTTGTGTCTTAATTTGATGCAATTAAGTGAATCCTTGAAGGATAAGTAAAAAAACGGTTTTTACGAAAAGGTCTAAAAACGTAACAATTGGTGTCAGAAGTGGGATTGCAAAAATAATTAAAAGGCCATTGCAATTTGGGAAAAAATTAAAATAAATAATCATGAAATTTGAGGAGCTGATTAAGTTGAACAGCTGAAAAAGGAGCTCGGTAAGCTGGAATTACCAACTGCAGGTAACAAGGCTGAACTGCAGAAGAGACTGATAGATGAGTTTAAGAATCGCGGCATGGACATCGGGACATACGAGTTTGAGGACAAAGACGATGTGCAGGTATGCCCTCCTGCTACGACCAGCAGCATGGACATAAATTCAATGTTCGCTGCTATGATGATCCAGATAAAAGGAATCAGTGATGCACAAACTTCATCAAAAATCAGCAGTGACAAACTTGTAGCCGAAATAACTGAAATAAAACAGAACTCTCAGCAGATGCAGGAAAAGCTTGTAGCCGAAATACAGGAGTCAAATAAAGCCACGAACGAGACCCTGGTACAGGTTTCTGAAGCCATTCACAGGAGGGTGGATTCTATTGAGAATAAATTCTCAGAGCTGGCGGATAGAGTCCACCATCTAGAAAGCGGTGGCCTGGAACAGCATGCAAAGGAGTTCGAAGAGAAATAGCATGCTCTAGAGGACAAAGTGCATAACCTGGAGTGTGGTGGCGAGCCAGTACGATCAGTTGCGGAGGTTTCTGCGCGGATAAAAGCGCCATGTTTCGACGGCAGCGTACCATTAGGTATCTTCAAATTCCAGTTCGAGACGGTTGCTAGCAGAAATGGATGGGATGCTGAAGACAAGGCCATAGAGTTGATTTTGTCCTTAAAGGGTACAGCCGCAGAGGTACTTGAGACTGTGCCAGTAAGCAGCAGAAACAACTATAATGAAATAATGCCAGCATTGCAGTGCAAGTATGGTGGTGAGCACAAGTGCGATTTATACAGAATGGAATTGCGATGTAGAGTTTAGAAGCCTAACGAATCTCTACAAGATTTCGCAATGGAAATCGAGCGTTTAGTGCAGCTCACATATCCAGGCGAGAGCCACTCGTTTCTGGACACTTTAAAACTGAAGCTTTCGTTAATGGCATTCGCGACTCTGATGTTAAACTGGCGGTGTGCGCTACGCAGAAATCCACTTTCGCTGAAACAGTTTCATTTGCGCTGGCTCAAGAGACTGCAGGATGGTTTTCAAGCCACAGATATGTAAAGTGCGGAGTGAGGAGGTTTTATCTGAGGAGGATAACAACCTAGTTGCTAGCTTTAAGGAGGCAATACGACAAATGCTGGCAGAAAGTGCTACCAAAGAAAAGCCTAAGTGCTTTAACTGCGGAAAGATCGGTCATTTTCAGCCCAGCTGCAAAGCATCAAGGAAGAGAGGTAGATCTGTTTCGCCACCAAGAAGACCCTGCTGTTTAGAGTGTAAACATTGCGTTAGAACCGAGCAAAAGGAAGGCGTTGTTGATGTTCGGCTAATACACATCGGCCCTGATGAAGACTGGTCAGCGGCACAGAGGAGCGACAGCATACTAAGGAAAATTATAGCGGCCAAAAAAGAGAACAGCCGACCGTCCCGGAATACAATTCCGGCTGAAATCCCACTCGCCAAATCTCATTGAGCTCAGTGGAACCGCCTCAAGGTAGTAAAAGGATGTTTATACCGCGTATGGAAATGTGTAGATGGCAAAACAACTTCAAATTTAATAGTTGTGCCATACTCCAAGATAAGTAAAGTTTTACAGGAGTTTCATAATGGACCTAGTGGCGGTCATCTTGGAGTAACAAAAACACTTGAGAAACTGAAGCAGCGTTTTGCATTGGGTTGGATGTCAACAAGCGCTAGCCCACTGGATAGCAAAGGCATAGCAGCCAAAGGCCCAGTAAGAAGAAGCCGGGGACAGCTACAACAATACAACTCAGGAGCACCATTCGAGCGGATCGCAATGGATGTAGCAGGTCCCTTTCCCGTCACTGAAGCCGGAAATTGTTATGTACTTGTAGTAATGAACTATTTCAGTAAATGGCCAGAGGTATATGCTATACCTAACCAGGAAGCAAAGACAGTTATAAATGCATTCGTCAACAACAGGGTATGTCGCTATGGTGTCCCAATAGAATTACATTCCGACCAAGGAAGGAATTTAGAGTCTGCCATATTCAGGGAAATGTGCGAGTTATATGGGATCAAGAAAAACAGAACGACGCCGCTGCACCCACAGTCTGATGGCATGGTAGAAAGGTTCAATCGCACCTTAGAAGAGTACCTGCGAAAAGTAGTAAGCAACTATCAGAGGGTTTGGCACGAGCACATTCCCACATTTTTGATGGCATATACGTCAGCTGTACACGCCTCAACATCGAAAACGCCAGCCAAAATTATCTTCCGGACGGAATTAAAACTACCTGGTGATTTGGAATTTGGTGTTAAGCCAACTGTAGAAGAAGGAGCTATTACGTCCCAAGAGAAGGAGGACTTAAACGAACTGCATGAGTTCGTGCGTAATAGAATCAAAATGGTCAGTGACAAGATGAAGGCTAGATATGACCGCGCAGCAAATTCGGAGAGATTTATGGAAGGACAATTGGTTTTACTTTATAACCCACAACGGAAGAAAGGATTGTTCGCAAAATTACAGACTTACTGCGATGGCCCCTATAAAGTGATATAGAGAGTGAATGACGTTGTATACCGGATACAGAAGTATAATAGCCCAAGGTCGAAAATGAAGAAGAGGTGATTGTATGCCTATTCGGGTCGAACAGGCTTAAGTGGGCGGCAGTGTTACAAAGTTTAGAAATAGATTTAAATAAAACGACAATGTGGCTATATGTACTTGGCAGCACTGCCAATTACATATAGCAAATGTTAGAACCCTGGTCAACACAATATAGATACTATTCTAATTAACGGAAATGGAATACTTCGGAATATACAACATCATTCGAGGCTGTGCCAATAATAAGTGTAAATAACAACAACAAAAAACCTAGCAACATAAATACTAAGAGATGTTATTCTTAATGATCTTGTACGCAAGTATTCGCTGCTAATAAAGCTAAATAAGTTCACAAGTATACACAGCCATATACACATAGGAGAAGAAGAAACAAAACTACACAACACACAGAACACTCAACAACCACACATAGTTACCATAAGCAAAACACAAAAGTCAGCATTGTCATGTATACAAACGCACGTATATAACTACATGTTAAGTAAAGTTTAACCAACAACAACCATGCCCAAAAGCTTCGCGAAGTTACCAGACGACGTCACTTTGCTATATAAAGACGCTGCCAGAGCTCAGCGAGAGAGTGTGATTAATATATAGACATGTTAACATCGGTAAGTGTTTAGTAGTACAAACACTCATGTTAATAAAGTAATAAATAAAGTGTTGCCGCATTATATTTCTAAAATTAATTTGTCTGTGTTTTAATTTGATGCAAATAAACGAATCCTTGAAGGATAAGTAAAAAAAACCGTTTTTACGAAAAGGTCTAAAAATGTAACAATATAATTCCTCTAGTTTTTTTTAACCTCTTTTGAGGTCTCTTTATTTTTATAAAATTATAAATCGATTATAATTTAATAAAAATAAAGAGACCTTAAGCTTATTATGTATAAATAAATATATATTTCTATGTATATATATATATATATATATATATATATATATATGTATATATATATATATATATATATATATATATATATACATATATACATATATACATATATACATACATATATATATATATATATATATATATATATGTTTATATATATATATATATATATATATATATATATATTTATCTATGTATAATTATACATATATATACATATATATATATATATATATATATATATATATATGTATATATATATATATATATATATATATATATATATATATACATATATATATATATATATATATATATATATTTATATATATATATACATATATAAATATATATATATATATATATATATATATATACATAGAAATTTATGCATCTAAACATATGTATATTAATATAACGGATACCTTTTTAGCCCTAGTTCAGTGAGGGAAATTTTAATATATAGTTTGAACTTTTTTTGGTGCTTTTATGGCATCGTTGGTAGCGTAGTAAGACGGTCCGATAAGAATTTTCAAGATTTACTCTTGCTACATGCAAACCTGGCACTTCGAAATTCTGAACCAATATGGCATCATTGACGTTGTTATGTTCTGTCATAATCTGCTATGACCTAATAAACATCTGAACTCTTAGGATCTTTTTTGCATTATTTTGTTCGATATAATTTTTCGAAAATTGGTTACATATTTACTTCTCAATTTATATATTTGTTTACATTTCAACGATGTGCTTACACCATTTTGCTTTTTGTTATTGTAAAACACATTACCCCAAAAGCACTGTTGATGAACAACTACACTTAATTTTTATAATATTTTATGCTACTTGTATATTTGTTCGTGTTAAACCACAGTGCATATTTATCATAAAAAGAAGTACTGAAAAAGAAAAGAAAATTTGTTTATTCTGAATTGAGACTAAGAAATTTGCATTTTAATAATCCACTCTGAACATGTAACGTTATATTTTATTGCTCATTATTAAGTTCATTTAAATTACATATGTACATAAATGCAATTATTTACTCCGGTTTTATTGATTATCAATATTCTTTTCAAGCAAAACACATACTAATTCTTAAACTGAATTACTCATCTTAAACATTGGTGCCGAAATCCGGGAATCATTCCCATCACCCATTGAAGACGTGGTGACGTTCTCTAGTGAATGCATAGCGGACTGTTAGCTTAGTACCTTTGGCTGCTGGACTTGTACTGTACCAACTATCTAACCTAAAGTGGATTTCAACTGGTTAACTTTTGAAGATTTCTCCTCGAAAGTATTCTAATCTATGTAATTAGCTGAAACAATTGGTTTGATATTTACCTTCGTTACTATTGCTTATATCTTGTGATTAAAACGTATAGTATCATTAAAATCAAACCAACGTTTTGTGCCACTAAATCGAGTTTTTTTAAATAATGGTAGATATTTCTCACATCATTGAAGGACAACGAATGTTGTTCATAATTTTGGAAAAAACAATGCGAACTATCACATCAAGGACGAATATAACACGTGGATACGCCGAAAGTGTATTAGAAGAAGTCGAAGCATCCTTTAAACTATTTAAAAATCTCCATAGTCATCTCATAGAAACGGTTCACGAAAATTCTATAAATATTTCTCAAGTACCTTACTTTTCGGAAGATTTATATTATGTCTTTCAGGATTTATTTTTGTTATTGAAAGGTAAATTAATTGATACGTCAACGGAACAATCTAACTCTCAGTCGCCCGGTTTTCATTCAAGTACATTTGCAACAGTACCTTCTAACAGAAATGAAACAATGATCGCTGAGGCCCGTCTGCCAAAAATAGACATACCAGTGTTTCCAGGAGATTACTTATCGTGGATTTCATATAAAGATATTTTTACTTCCTTGGATCACAATAATGAAGCATTAAGCAATTTACAGAAGTACTACTTTTTAAAAGGTTCATTTTCTGGAACTATATTAGATATTATAAACGAATACCCAGCTTCAGATGCCAGTTATGCTTCCACAACAAAAGAAAAATTGTCGACACTCTTATGAACAAGTTGTTTTCAATATCTTCCTCTAACGGCTCTGCTCAGAGCATTCAAACTATTTTAGATACTAAACGCAATTGTCTTGCGTTATTACGCACTCTTGATATAAGTTCCGATGGATGGGACGCAATTCTGATTTACATGACTGTTAATAAAATAGTTATCAGACTCGCAAAGAATGGGAACAATCGATAAAGGCGTCCACGGAAACTCCCCAAATTAAAACACTTTTTGAGTTCCTAGAAACGTCACTTAGAACATTAGAAACTATCTCCGAGCCTCAACACTCACAGCATAGCTTAATAAGTCATCTCGAGCTCCATATCAGCTAGAAACAAGAATAGTTTCCGACGGAATGTACATGTCTCTGTCGCTAGCAATGATATTAATTGCCCCTGCTATGACAAACGTCACCTTTTGTTCAAATGCTTTAAATTTGCTACAATGTCATCTGAATATAAACGTACCTTTATAAATGAAAAGAAAATCTGTCGAAACTGTCTTAGTACAGGCCACTTTAGCAGCAATTGTAATTTAACATCACGTTGTCAAATATGTCAGCAGAAGCACCACATAAAGAATACGCAATTACAAAGGCAATCGTAACAATACACAAACTACAGCGTCATTGAGTTCGGTTACCTCGCACTCGAGCGAGAATGTTGTTGCAAATATAGTATGCAATTGCAACAGTTTAGTTGAACAGCCTCAAGCACTTCTAGCTACGACACGTGTAGTGATTAGAACTGAATATGGAGTTTTCAACTTAAGGGCTATTCTAGATCAGCATGCTCAAGCATCGTTTATAACTAAAAACGCAATTGAAATTCTAAAACTTCCGATGACCAAAACTAAGAAATTAGTTCACCTTAGATTATTATCGAATACGGAAAAAGATTTTGAAATAATTTGTAAGGCCTTTATTTTGCCAAAGATAACTTCTTATCAACCTCGGATAATGTCTAAAACATTTTTACCAAATTTGAATAACTACACACTGACCGATCCGTATTTCACTGAACGTGAAAAAATCTATGTTTTGTTGGGCGGAGATGTCAATGGGGATATTGTTTTACCGCAGCAAAGAACATTAAACGGCAGCTTATTCATTGTGGTTGGGTAGTATCTGGGCCGACAGCTCCAATCTCTCACTATCACAATAACATATATGTAAACATTTGTTCATTAGAACTGCAACTACGAGCATTCTGGGAGCTGGAAGAAATGCTAGAAAAACGAAAGTTGACCGATGAAGAAGAACTCTGTGAAAAGTATTTCCAAGAAACTACAACACGTGACAGTAATGGTCGTTATACAGTATCTTTGCCTTTCAAAGTTAGAGATAGTAGCTCCACCTTTACAAAACGATCTTCCAACAATTATAACACGCTGGAGGCGATTCCGTATTGGCAGACTTAGAGAAAATGTTTCGACAAATAAATGTAGTTAAAGAGCATCAGAAATACCAACAAATTCTACGGCGAAATCCTGGCTCCGATAGTATTTTCATATATAATCTCTATACTGTCACTTATGGCACTATGCCAGCCCCATTTCTTTCGATAAAAGCTTTGCAACAACTGTCTGCAGATGAAGGTCTGTAAGGTAATCCATAGTAATGTTAATGACGTCATTTCTGGCGCAGATGAATTGGGCCAGCATTAAAGCTTTATTCTGACCTTTGTGAACTACTAAAACGAGGAAAATTTAATTTACGCAAGTGGACTTCGAATTTAAAAGAGCTCTTGGCATGTATTGCACCTGAACTTAGAGAAGATTGAAATATTTATGAAATAAATGATGATCATTATGTAAAAGCACTTGGCCTTGAATGGAACACTTGTTCGGACTACTTTTCGTTTAAAATTAATTTTAAAAAAGCTTAGGAGCATTAAAATACCTAGATGGATAGGCCTATCAAAGAATAAAAAGCTTGAACTTCATGGATTCTCCGATTCTTCCAAAGTCGCCTTTGCAGCTGTAGTCTACTCTAAAACTATAGATGATAGTTGCGTAAAAATAAGCTTACTGCAAGCAAAAACTAAAGTTGGACCACTGAAACGTCTTACTATACCCAGAATGGAGTTATGTGGAGCTACGTTACTAGTTAGTCTCATTAGTACAAAAACCTAAACAATAGATTGCGAAATAGACGACATATATTATTGGACTGATAGCACAACTGTCTTATCCTGGATAAGAGGACAATCATCCAGATGGCCAGTTTAAGTCAGACAGAGAGTAGCGGAAATTCAACGAAAATCAAATAACACTCAGTGTAGATACGTTTCAACCACAGATAATCGAGGAGTTTAAGCTAAAGAACTTGCAAGTCATGAGCTCTGGTGGAACGGACCTAACTGGCTTAAAGAAGCTAAGGAAAAGTGACCTCAACAGCCTAATTTTAATTTTGAGATCGCAGAAGAAGTATTACCGAATTCAAATTTATGCGCTAACTCGACCGCATGTGAAGTCAAGGAATATCCTGAAATTCTCAAACGTTTTTCATCTCTTATCAAGCTAGTTCGAGTAATTGCATATGTAATCCGTTTTAAAAATAATTCGTTGCTTAGTAGAAAATCACAAATAGACTGTAATAGTAAGATGACAGGTTGTCTTACCAGTAGTGAGCTGAAATATGCTCTGTTAACAATTATTAAGATTTCACAGCGAATTGATTTTCCAACTGAAGTTGTTAAGAAAAAATCTAAGAATTACATAAATCAATCGTTACTTAGATTATGCCCTTTTATTGATAGTTCTGAAATTCTCAGGGTTGGAGGACGAATTCAGATTTCAAATTTGAGTTATCATTCGATGCATCCAACTTTACTTTCAAAACGAAATCCTCTATCCCTTTTATTTTTTTTACGCTCACATCAAAACCTTACATGGTGGTTTAATACAGATGCAGTCGTATGTTGCGAGAGAAAATTGGATTCTGTCAGCAAGAAATCTAGCAAAAAGAATTTTACGCCACCAAGTCATGGGAAATCTACCCAGCGTTCGTTTTAAGCCTACCCGTCCATTCAAGCATAGTGGTGTTGACTATGCTGGACTTATAGCTATAAAGCAGTCAACAGCTACAAATTCCATTACAACTAAAGGCTACATATGTTTATTTATTTGTATTGTAACTAAGGCCTTACACTTAGCAGTATCAAGTTTGTCCACGGACTCCTTTTTAGCAGCATTTAGACGTTTCGTGGCCCGACGTGGCAGTTGCACCGATATATATTCTGATTGCGGCACGAATTTCGTTGGAGCAAGCAGGGAGCTCGAAATTCTTCACCTCAAGAACAAAGTTCTCCTCTCAGACGATCTTGGAGAAATCCATACCTCCGATGGAGTTACTTGGGACATCATACCACCAGACTTACCAAATTTCTGAGGACTTTGGGAGGCAGGAGTTAAGTCTACGAAGCACCATTTACGTAGAGCTATGCAAAATCGTATTTCGACGTTTGAGGAGCTATGCACGCTTTTGACACAAATTGAAAGTTGCCTGAACTCTAGGCCACTTTGCCCCTTAAGCTCTGAGCCATCAGATTGCAATGCACTAACTCCAGCACACTTTTTGACTGGAGAGCCATCGGTATGCATACCTGAGGAAGATATTCTTCAAGCTAATATTGACCGTTTGTCAAGATGGAAAGTTGTTGAGAAGTTAAAACAAAATTTTTGGTGTCGTTGGTCAACCGAATGGCTTAGCCGTATGCAATCAAGACCTAAGGGGCTAAAGACTACGAGAAATGTTGAAGGCGACTTGGTAATTATATTGGATGAGCGTTTCCCACCTGGAAAGTGGTCTCTAGCCCGTATCCAGGCTATTCATCCTGGCAAGGATGGTTACGTTAGAGTAGTTACACTTCTCTCAAATGGAAAACTAGTTAAGTAGAGATCCTCTACAAGATAACCCTGATTTAGCTGAAGTCCCCATACGTACGTAAACTAAGAACTGTTGTTCTTAGTGGGGGAGAATGTTGGTGAACAACTACACTTATTTTTTATAATATATTATGCTACTTGTATATTTGTTCGTGTTAAACCACAGTGCATATTTATCATAAAAAGAAGTACTGAAAAAGAAAAGAAAATTTTTGTATTTTGAATAGAGACTAAAAAATTGCATGTTAATATTGCACTCTGAACATGTAACGTTATATTTCATTGCTCATTATTAAGTTCATTTGAATTACATATGTACATAAATGCAATTATTTACTCCGGTTTTATTGATTATCAGTATTTTTTTCTTGTAACATCTTATGCACATTTTTGCACATTTTTCAATTGATCGTCAATCATTGGAAATCTGCCTAGCTGCAATAAATAAAGAAATTAAAGAATTGATATTTGTTGTAGTTTTACTTTTAATTGTAAAAGTTGATAGAAGTGTTTTGAAGCAAAACACATACTAATTCTTAAACTGAATTACTCATCTTATACAAGCACAAATACATATTTCCTGCTTATCCAATTATTTGTCTGAATTAATTTTAGAGTTCGATACCCATCCATAGAATCGAAACTATTCCGGTTATTTTTATTTAAATTACGAAAATGTATATTAAGGTTTCAACCTTTATTATAAAAGTATTCAATTGAGAAAAATTATAATGAATTCATAAATTTCGAGTTATTTACTCTTTTGTTTAAGAATTATTAGAATCAGAACAAATTTTAATTTTCTACTACGTAGAACGGCAATTTTTAAGTTTAATTGACGTAACAGTTTTATTTAACACAGTTTTTATATATATAATTTCAGTTATTTCTTTAACGTAAATTTTGCATCTACTATGTAGATTTGCAATACACATTTAAATTTTAAATAATCTTGAATTTTCCTTTTTTTCTTTCATTTAACTTTATATTTTCAAATATAGCTTTATTTTTAAATTTTAATATTTAAATATTTATTTTAAATATAACTTTTCACTTATGATTAATTTTCAGAATATTTGTTTTAAATATAACTTTAAATTTATTTTCTAATGATAAATGATGATAAATATAATATGTATAATATGTAATATATATATTCTCATTCCTCATTGAATGAGAGGCAAATGGCAACACCTCAATGGGTGTTGCCATTTGCCTCTGACCAATGTCAAGCGGCAATGGTTACCAAACTGCTGGCCGCACTGGTATCTTGGCGGTTGCTCCGGCTGAAGCTCGCCGACGGGGTGTGGTTCTTGCCAGCCAGTCTGGATGCCCACTGGTCTATTATACATACATAAACTTATAATACCAGCCTGTACGTGTCGGATGTTTGACACAGAAAACTTTCTTCCAGTTGTTAGTTTTGCGACCCGAAGTCAAACGCTTTTATTTCTCATCCCCTGCACACACATACTTACTCTAGACAAGACGAAATCCTCTGGCGGCTTGTCTGCCAGGTGTTGTCCCTCCGCCTAGGAGTCGTGAGGCTCCTCCATGACATCCTCCTAAAGATATAGGATGTCTCTTAGACGATACCTTGATTGCCCTGTTTCCCCCCCTTACTTACCGCATGTTAAACCTCTTCACTCTGCCATATTAGCGCTCGCTAGTAATGTTCATTTCAAAATATACATATTTATTATTAAAATTATAAATTTAACAATTAAGAACAAACGCTTCTCAAAATTTCAACTATGGATTAGATAAACAAAAAGTATGTGCGAAAAAAATTTAAATTTAACTGTAGTGTAACCAGTATAAGATTCGACCGTTTCTTAAAAAACACAAAATGGCAAACATAAATTACATGAGTTACACTAGGGAATCAAACATTAGTACATTAGGATAAAAAAAGGAATAATACGTATCCGAACGGCTTCAGGTCACGGCCGTCGTTCGTGGCGTGTCCTAATTAATATTTTCCGTCGTCTAGGTAAACAATTTTGCGTTCCTAGATATATATATATATATATATATATATATATATTCTTTCCGATTTTGCTTAAGGAAGTGCACGAAAAACTCTATATTACGCTACCCTAGCTGAGCTCAACTAACGCGCGCGTCTTCTTGCTTTAAATACAGACTTGCAAAAAGATATGTCTTTGTCGCAACACGATTTTCCCTCCACAAACTAAAAATAACTTATATACATATACCTTATTTTAACACTGTCAGTTAGGTCCCGTCACGTACGTCCTTGTCACTAAAAGGCACGATACCTGACCCAGACTTCCTTATCCAATCGACTCCAGGACCACTTCGGATGGCGTCTTCCCTCTTGACTGACTTTTACCTTGGATGTAGCTAGCTGTTGGGTTTATAAATATACAGGACTCCTCGCTTTCTTCACGTTAAATTTTTCTTTTTACTGTCTTTATCTTGGTTTAATACTTTAGTGGTGTTAAGACACTATAATACATGTATATATATCCCACTGTCTCTGATTTTCTTCTTATCTTCTCTTTTCTTGATCTTTGAGTATTTATAATTTGGATTAATATAATTTAACGTTATATATATATATATATATATATATATATATATATTTATTTATTATTATTATTTTTTGAGTTCTTTTCGGTGCTTTTCTATAATGTTTTTTCTATATATTTTCAGTTTTTTTTTATTATTACTATTATTATTACACCACAGATATATATTTTAGCCAAAAAAATGTAAATTTAGATAGTTTTTTGAATAAACAGTACTTTTTATTTTCTTTTCAGCTGAACATCAAGACCTCACCAATTTAATTGCGACCGTTTCCTTTCCGAAACTAGCTAGAACTCCCTCTAGACGCTTCCTAAAAAACCTTTAAACCTTCCAAAACTTCATGTATGTATTTTCATCCAACATTCTTCGCATATTTGCTTATATTTTTCCCATCCGCTAAGATTTTCTTCATATTTTGTTTTTATACCCTATTCCGTTACCTGATATATAGCAATATAGCCCACTCAATCAGCTGTGCAAACCAAATCCAGTCAGCTGTTGGAATTCTTGCTACTTTACACACAGGGTGCACACGACATAAATGAATTCACTTTTATTCCCGTTCATTGATGTAGCAATAACAAAATGTTATAATATATGAATGAAGATCAATGGAATTGATCTGCATAGTTACGATTACAAGAGAGGAATTGCTTTCTTCTTTTACTGTTCCTTTTAAATACAACAATATAGTATAATTAAAAACATAAATGAGAAAAAAAAGATGAGTGCAATTATTTCATTATTGTTGATTAGCAGCATTAGTAGACAAATATCAAGAAATTAACCCATTCGTTAACTTCTGGAACAAAATATGATTATTTATATCCATAGAAACAAAATACATGACTTGTTTTATTGTTGGTAAGGTTCGCTGTTCTTCTAATAAAACATATGCAGACATCTATGTATATGTATGTATGGTATAAAATGCATTTATATATATGTATATAAAATATACATGTATTTAAAATGCATGTACATACGTTTCTTAGTAAAATATAAAAGTATATTATATACATACATATTGTATACCATAATGTTTCTATTATTAACAAATATTGACGTCATGATATAAAAAGTACATTTTGGTCTCGAAATTGGTATTACAAACGCTTTCTTTTTCACCCATGCTTTAGCAGTTTCAAATTGTACCAGCGACAAAAGTAATGAATATATGTACATACATACATGGGATATTCATACATACTATACATATACTAAGAGATAAGAATCGAAATATATTTTTATATCTGTTTTCTATATATATATATATATATATATATATATATATATATATATATATTGTTTCTGATAGCGTTCGATATTTTAAAAATCATATATGTAGATATTAGATAACTATAAATTTTAGTTATTGGTCAACAGGCAAAACTAAACGTCGTCATACTGCAGCTATAATCATAAGTGCATATTGGTTACAAGCTACACACATGCATTCCTATGTAAGTTCATGTACATACATACATCTATACATATGTATATACAGTTGCATTTAGTATTTGCAAACATTTCTAAATACATTTCATTGAAAAACAAGAAAACATTTGAAAGTTTATGCTGCATAGTACACATATGTACATATGTATGTGTAATTTTGTAGCTTTACCTAAGTATGCATTTAGATACATATGTAAGTATATACATTTTACACATATAAATACGTAAAGCTAGAAATAACTGTTAACATATAACTGTGTTCGTCTAATTTTGTTGGAGATTGCATGAATAATTATATTAAATCTATTAGAACAACAAACAAATGTATAAAACGTATGTTTTAAAATCACTAAAAACTGCAGTTTTTTATATATAAATTAGTAGCGAACCCCCTACACACTTCGTAGTGAAAAAAGAATATAAAAAAATAAATTCGAATTTATTTAAATCAGTGATAAACTGCTTTTATTGTAATGCTCTGTGGTAAACAACATTTGTTGTTTTTCCATTTTCGGTGTAAATATACAAAACCGATAGTTTGCCAACGCGCGAACAGGCTACAAAGAACTGTCCATTTGAGAAAACCGGATACACTAATTCAGTCCACACACTGAAGTCGTTTAAATTCAAATGGTATGCCAGACGGACTTATTGGGATACGTGGAATAAATACATCTTCGCCTTTTAGTTTTCCAGTTAAAATAGTAGCTTCAATTACATAAGCCATCAATCTTTTAATAGCAAGTCTTGTACCTTTACACAAATGGGGTTGATTGATATTACGAAGCATAATAATAGTGGCTCCAACTTTCTATTGGAGGTTATGCGGAGGCAAGGTTTTTATGTAAATACAGTTTCTGTATGTGGATTGGTTTACCATTTTTATAGCCATTTTAGTGAACACTGCAATGATTTCGAAATATTTGAGTTAATATTTTGAAAAACTGAAATACAAATAGTTTTTAAATACATTACAATTAAATTTTGGTCAAACCATGAATTTAATTTATATGCTTAGCTTTTCGAAATCACAACTTCGCAGATCTATGAAATAAATTACATGTAAATACAACACTAAAAACATAAATATTTAAATACGTTATGCACAGCCCACGTCATGAGTACGCGCAGGATGTAATGACTTATGTGCGTCATTACGGTCGACCAGATTTATTTATAACATTTATGTGTAATCCGCAATGGAGTGATATTAAAGATAATTTATTCGCTGGCCAAAGTCCTACCGACCACCATGATATCACTTCCCGTGTTTTTAAGCAGAAATTGAAAGCGCTTATGGGTTTTAGCGTGAAATCTAAAGTGTTTGGTGAAGTGAAGTGCTGGATGTATTCTGTGGAGTGGTAAAAGCGTGGTTTGCTACACGCTCACATTTCAATATGATTGGTGAATAAAATCACATCGCATGAAGTTGACAATGTTATATGTTCTGAAATTCCAGATCAAATAAGTGATCCTGAATTATATGATGTTGTCCATGCACAGCCCACGTCGTATGCATGAGTACGCGAATAAAAAATCTGTTGAAGCTTTGGAAAGAACAATGAAAGATCTCCGAGGCGATTTTAGACAAACATTGCCCTTCATTCCTAGATCGGCAGCTGCCGATGAAATTAACGCTTGCTTAAAGTTTCATATTTATGGAGATTTGTTAAAATATCGAAACTCACTATCAACGTTCGTGTTCAGTACCAGAATGATCCATCTGCTGATAAGTTATCTAAGCAATTGCCGTAAATTGGGAACGATGCAATGCCTATTGATGACACTGGATTGATAACATTGCCAAATGATTTTTGCCGTTTCGTACAGTCAAAAGAGGAATTTATTGAATGTGTTTTAACTTACATAACACAAAAATATACATGCCATGCATGGTTGAGTGCCAGAGTAATTGTAGCGGCAAAGAACAAAGATGTTAATAAATTAAACATGGCTATACAATAAAAGATTCCTGGCTAAGTGGTGTTGTACAAGTCTGTCGATACTGTTACCAATGAAGAAGATGTTTTGAATTATCCAACAGAATTTTAGAATTCGTTGGACTTACCAGGATTGCCTCCGCATAACCTCCAATAGAAAGTTGGAGCCACTATTATTATGCTTCGTAATATCAATCAACCCCGTTTGTGTAATTGTACAAGACTTGCTATTAAAAGGTTGATGGCTTATGTAATTGAAGCTACTACTTTAGCTGGTAAATTAAAAGGCGAAGATGTATTTATTCCACGTATCCCAATAATTCCATCTGGCATACCATTTGAATTTAAACGACTTCAGTTTGTGGACTGAATTAGTGTATCCGGTTTTCTCACATGGACAGTTCTTTGTAGCCTATTCGCGCGTTGGCAAACTATCGGTTTTGTATATTTACATCGAAAATCGAAAAACAACAAATGTTGTTTACCACAGAGCATTGCAATAAAAGCAGTTTATTACTGATTTAAATGAATTCGAATTAATATTTTTATTTTTTCTTTTGCACTACGAAGTGTGCAGGGGGTTCGCTAGTACATGTATAAAAACTAAACATGTGGTAACTTTAATGAAATAAGCTCATCATTTAGGTGCGGAAATGTAGAAAAGAGTCAGATTATAAGCAAACGGTATGTGGCCAAAATATTCCAGTGTGAGGAATCCTGGAACACCGGAGCGAAATTTAAATTTTCTGTACACCATTGAGAAAGAAAAATCTATTTTAGAGAATAAATGGAATCGATAGTAGCGGCGTTGTTGCTAGATGAGGAGGAAAACACTCTTCAGCATGCAGAATGAAGACTAGAAGAACGGAAATTGAGAGATAATTGCAATTCATTCGAGATGAGTGATAGATTGCAAGATATTTGATTTATGAAATAATCAATTAAATAAATTTTAATTTACAACTTCTTCCCAGAGTGCGGGCACTTCTTCCTTCGGACACTTATGATATCCAGGCGTAATATCATCCTTCGTTGCCATTAAATTCGCCAGCTTTTCATATTGCTCAGGTGCTGTACTTTTTGGCCTGCAGCTTTATCTAGCTTTAAAGTTAAGAAAAAAAGAAAATATTAGGAAATAAATGTAGAGCATTTTATATTCAAATTTTATAAAATTATATTCCTTTTTGACCACAACAACAAAAATCGAAAAATAAGTAAAGAACTTGGAAAAACATGGCTACGATCGTGACGCAGAATACGTACAATCGAATTAATACGGGGATCGGAACGCAAAATAACAAATGCGATTCGAAGTGCTGAATAAGGGCGATTATTTACAGCTGGGTTATGGGATAATTTGATTTGCGGATGTTAAATTTTATATTTGTGCGCTATGCTGTGGTTATATGATATAACCGATTTCTAATTCACTCTTGTTCATACATAGCTACTATTCTCTTTCTTTAGTAAAGGGTGGGCTAATGAGTTAGCGCCGGATATTTGTGAACTTAATAAAGCTACGACTTCAAATACACTTTATTAATCTTTTAGAACATTTTCTGGGTTTTATGAATTTTTATTCCTATCATCTAATAGCGAAAGGGTAATAGGTTTACTTGCACTTTGGTATCCACTACACACATCACATGCATACATACTTTCTTTTGCTCTCTTTTCCTTAATATCTTCTTATTACTTGAAACTTATTTGGGTTTTTTATTTTTGAACTTTTATTCAATTTTCGCACATACTTATGCTCTTGAATATATGTCAGAGGTGAATAAGATAAATTTATTGTTGTGTAAGTGAGCGAAAATATAAACACACAGGCAAAAACAATTTTCAGTTACTAATTTAGTTGACTTAGTTGAATCTATAACTATATACTTGTAAAAAGCTTATACATCTGAACTAAATTCCTTAAATATAATGAACTTATTTTAGATATTCCAAATGGGCAAAACATCTTAAATGAAATTAATTTTGAACTTTCACGTGCCCAATTATTTTGTCCAATTATAGAAAACAGATATACGGTTAAGTAATTAATTGTGTTTTAATACTTTTTTATAACTTTCTGTTTTAAAATTTCTTTAAAATTATCTTTTTCCTTTAAGTTATCTTCTTTTTCGAACTCAATAAAATTTTAAAAGTTAATATATTAATATTAAGATTAAATGCAATGAAATAAGAATAGAGTCGCTCAAAATATCTTACAATTAATTTTTTGTCTTATGCAGTCAAAGCATTTTTATACTGTTCTATTCAACTTACTTTCTTGTGTTAATTGCACCCTGTTAGAAATATAGGTAATGCACTGTTTCAGGTGGCAACTTCGTATGTTTAGCTTTCTCCATTAGAAAGAGTGGGCGCTAAGTAGCAGCTGTTAATTGGCGGGTATAAAGGAATTCGAAGATTTCAAGTAATCCGCTTTTAACGAGTGGGTTTTTGTTTTGATAAGCATATAAAAAGGGTGGTATGAGAATTTAGAGAGGAAAAAAAGAATAGAAAAAGAGGACAAGATTAGAGAAGAAGTTGCTGCGTGTGGTGGAAAAAAGTAATATAAAAGTTTAAGTAAATTAATTAGACGTTCCCAAAAAAAGCTTAAAGTGAAAAAGGAAGCAAGTGACTAAATAGTGTCTTTAAACAATGCAGAAAGTTAAACTATGTAACAGAAAATACAAAAAAAAAAAAAAAAAAAAATAACAAAATTTAAGAAATATACTCCAAGAAAATATCATTTTAAATATATATATAACAAAAGAAATATTTTAATAGAGAAACAAACAAACCCAATTAATGAAAAACTATCATCATAAAGAAAAAATCGCTTAAAGCAATAAAAAAAGACACACAAAACAAACAAAAATACGATATCAATAAAGAAAACTTAAAGAAAACAATCAGCATTGCCTCACACCCATCGAGGGAACAACCTGTTACAGCGACACAGGAGGAAGAGCCATCCGAACAGGATCAGCCAAAATACTACGGGAGAAAAGCTACCCAGAAATATGTATGACGTCTAGCTGTTACTGACGATTTAAGTCGTTATATATATATATATATATATACATATATATATATGTACGTACATTTACATATATATATATATATATATATATATATATATATATATATATATTGATCGCGATACAGTAATTAAAAATGAGTAAAATTTTTGAAAAAATTACAATAAAAAAAACAAGAAACCAATTCCGGTGTAGATAGGGTAAGCTACAGAACAGCCTGCTTTGTAACTGCCTATCCGCAATTCCACGCGATGAAAGATATCGGGGACATTGATGCTGTTGTGAAGATCCTCAGTGAATCATTTCGCTACGCCAACAACATGGCCTGCAGGCCAGGTATTTGTGGGGGAAAGGCCAAAACCCTTGGTGGAGCCTGGAAATTGCACACTTTCGTAAGGAATTTTGCAGGCTATTTAATGAGGCTAAAAGATCAGGAGACTGGTTAACATATAAATCCTCAGTGAATAGGTTTAAGACCCTTGTTAGAAACGGAAAAAGGAAGTCTTGGAGGATCTTCTGCAGTGGAGTTGAGGTATCTTCTGAGACCAGCAGACTGCATAAGATAGTATCAACCACAGCGGTTGCATAAAGCTACATACACAAACCCTGTGGTAGCTGGACCATGAGCAGTCAGAAAACGCTAAAGCTATTACTTGACACTCATTGTCTTGGCAATCAGGCAGCGCTTGTAACTCATCTGACGGCACAGCTACAATTCCGTTGAGTATCGACAGACTGCGCTGGGTCCTATGGAATAATTCCAGCTGACCTACAGAAGAATTTGGACATTGTCCTACCTTGACTCTCTGTTATTTACAAAGAGTGCTTAAGGAAGGATTATTTACCAGCACGCTGGCACATTTGCAGGATCATCTTTATCCCGAAGATGGGTAAGACATCCAACACTACACCTAGGGACTTTAGACCTACATAGAAGTCTTCTTTTTTGCTTAAGACGTTAGAAAGAGCAATTAATATTCATTTGAGAATTACTATATCTCTCAAAATCATAGCATGCATACACAAAATGCAAGTCTGTGGAAACCGCACTGCATTCTCTAGTGGGCTACATAGAGAAACCTCTTGAACACAAGGACTTCACTATGGTAGCCTTTCTGGACATTGAGGGTGCTTTCAGCTGCGTCAATCCTGAATCCGTCATTGAAGGAATGCTGGCCGCAGGGATTGATATTGACATCTGTAGGTTTGTTAGGAATCTTCTTGCCTTCAGGTTCGTCAGGGCCTCAACTGAGTAAAGAGCAGTCAATCGGGGCATTCCACAGGGAGGTGTTTTGTCACCCCTTCTGTGAAATCTGACTATTAACTCGCTGCTGCTATTCAGGAGCGCAGACTAGACAAGACGGTAGTATACGTTGATGATGTTCGGTGGCGATTTGCGGTAAACACTTAGATACCATATCTCAGTGTGTGGAGTCCGCACTGGCAATCCTGAGCAAATAGTGTAGTGGGCTCAGTATGAATCCAGCCAAAATTGAGCTGGTGCCCTTCACTAGGAGGTACAAGACCGACAGCTTCACGCATCCGAAGCTGAATGTAACCCGCTTGAAAATATCCGCCAACGCCAAGTATTTGGGTGTAATCCTAGATAGCAAGCTGTCATGGAACCTAAAAATCGAAGTGAGGGCGGATAAGGCTCTAGTGGCCATTTATACATGCAAAAGGGTAGTTGGTCTGAACTGGGGTGTAAGCCCCAGAGGGATCAACTGGATCTTAGAAGCTGTTGTCAAACCGATACTTTTTTTATGGAGTACTGGTGTGGTGGAATGCTATGGAGAAGGAAACTTATCGCAGGACTTTTGAAAATATCTTTTGTCTAGTAGCGGGGCTGATGACAGGCGCGCTCAGATTGACTCCAACTAAGGCACTCTTCACCATGTTGAATTGGCTCCCAGTGAACATTCTGGCCAAACAGTTGGCCCTATTTGCTGCGGTCAGGTTGAATGCTGCGTGCCCATGGTCAAGGTTTGACTACGGGCACGCCAGGATTCTGATGAAATACCAAGACATCAGGATCCATGACAATGTTGATTATTGTATACCAAAATCTTTCTTTGGCGAACTTTTTCATTCTCTTGTCGGGGACAGGGAACAGGCTCTAGACTTTTATTTCCCGTAGATTCCGTTGGAGTCTTCACTGAAGGATCTAAGAGGGGGACAAATGTATGAGTGGGTTTTTACGTGGATAACTTTAACATAAGAACTTCATTTAGGCTTCGGGATGGTTGCAGCACCCTGCAAGCTGAAATTTCTGCTATTACTTGGGCAACTAGATGGCTGAGGTAAGATAGGCCACGAACTAAGGAGGCTTGTTCGACTCAGTGTCAAACCCAGTAACTGCCCGTAACAAAATATCCACCGAGCTTCAATCTAGATTAGTTGTATTGCAAATTAACAGAAGTCCAGCAGTAACAGATGAGTCAAAAGTTCGGTTGGTAAAACCGTTACATCAACGATGACGTGAATATAAAAAGGCGAGGGCTAGAATTATGTGGCCAATCGAATTAAAAATGCTAGGGACTGTTAAAAATGAAGAAAAAGATGGGAAATTATGTCTGCATCGTTATATGATACTTGATAGTGGTGCGACGGTCACATGTGTAGGAAAAATCGTATGGAGTTCGTGCAAAAAGCAGGAAAAAACGCAATTGTGAGCTTCAATTAACTTACTAACAACATCACGTTTATTTAGTACCCACTCTTAGCAGGTCTCTATTTTTAGGGGTTGATTTTACGCGATAATTTGGTCTCTTTGTCGTGGTTTGTTGTTTAGACAGCAATGGCGTGAGTGAGATTCAGACAGAAAGGAGACTCACGAGTGGACCTAGGTACAGCAACTGCAGTTGGATAAGGTCATAGCCCAGTTTCCATGTCATACGCAAGGAGGTCTGGGTAGCACTCATCTCGAAATTCACAACATTTACAGTTAAGGATAAGCATTATCCGGTCTCCCCGGATGCTCGTAAGCTGAATGCACTCACAGTAAAACTGTTCTCAGTCGGTTGGAAGATACATATTTTATTTCCATTGTCGACTGGAAGGATGCGTTTTGGCAAAAACCTTTAGATTCGTCCAGTGGGAAAAAACTGTCTCTACTGCCATCAGGTTACGGTCATGCCCTTTGGATTGTGTGATGCCACCCAAAGGTTACACCATTTAATGGATAAAGTGATCCCAGAAAAAATACGTGAATACGTTTTTGTTTACTTGGACGATCTATTAATAGTGTTAGCATTTTAAGTTGTTTGATTAATTTGCTACATTGGATGTGTGTGTGTTGAGTTTGCGACCATAACCGATAATAGGGCTTTTTTTATAGAAAATAAAAGGGAAAAAACTGTTGCATGTGTATGTGTGTGGGAATAATAGAGGTTTTGTGTACAACAAGTTATATAATTTCTTATCTGTTGAACTAATTAAAGTCAAATATAAGCACTTTAAGAACAATGTGTGTGTGTGTGTGTGTGTGTATGATTAATATACAGCAGATGCAACTGCTGTAGGATTCATTGTTTCCCTTATCACATAAAACAATTAAGAAATGGTAAAATAAATAAATATTCTTTCTATCGGGTGTTTTTTATAGAGTGATACAACTTTGAGTTGGCATCACTGCTTTATTTGATCATCCATATCACAGCTGATAGTTGTTTTTTGTTTATTTTGCTTTGGCATTTTATTGACTTATACCAAAGCAACGAGTGTAAGTTGTGGAAATTTTTAATCAAAATAATAGTTCTGATATTGATTTTGAATTTCCATTCAAAATTTTATTTTCCGATGAAGCCCATTTTTGGTATGTAAATAAGCAGAATTTTCGCATTTGGAGTGAGGAGAGTCTATAAGCTTTTGTCAGAACACCATTACATCTACAGAAAATTACTGTTTGGTGCGCTTTACGGGCTGGCGGAGTCATTGGCCCATATGTCTTCAAAAACGATGATGGTCAGAATGTTACTATCAATAATGAACGGTATAGGAACATGATTCGAAGTTTTTTCGTACCTCAGTTAGCTGGCATTAATCTTGCTGATATGTGGTTCCAACAGGACGGAGCTACATGCTACACAGCGGCCGCTACAATTGATTTACTCAAGGAATCTTTTTACCGAAAAATAATTTCACGAAATGGCCCAATTCATTGATCCCCAAGATCGTGTGATTTAACCCCATTGGATTATTTTCCTTGGGGTTATGTAAAGTCACTTGTGTACGTCGATAGACCACAAACAATTGAACACCTGAAAATCCACATTCGAAGAGTTATCGGCGAGATACGGCCGCAAATGCTGCGAAAAGTTTGAGACAATTGGTGTTCCGGATTGCACCTTGTACGCGCCAGCCACATGGCCAAAATCATATTTAAACATTAATGTCATACAATTTTCTATCTAATAAAGACCGTTTCATTGATATCAAAAAAAAAAAATATATATATATATATATATATATATATATAATACTATGTTTTACTATGATTTAAACTGGTATCACTCTATAAAAAACACCCAATATTAAGAGAACAATTTTTACATTTAACTAGATTATATATATAAGTTTATTATATTTCTAGCTTCATCTTAGCTTATGGTAGTGGCATTGGTAAGTGTCGGGTCCGCATGTGTTGTTTTCGTTTCACCAAATACAATCCTCAAAATGTGCACCATGTTTATTTTTTTATGGTTCTTAAGTTGTTTGAATATTCCAGTTGTGAATGTATGTTGATAAATTTGGTTTTATCTTCTTCAGAAACTATATTAGTGAATGATTTTAAAATTCGAATATTTCTTTGAGCATCTTGATTGTAAAAAAATGTATAGTCATGTGAAGTGTTTGTGAATAACCCTTTATATTGATGGTTCTTATATTTATCAGATAACCATAAAACCGTATTAATTCTGGCGCAGTGTTTTCTATAAAGTTCGATATCGAAATGCAGGATACATGAGTGAAATGAAAATATTTACCTTTGTCAATGCAAGAAATGTGTTAAAATTTTAGTAAAGAAATTTTAAATAGATTTGTATAATTTTTATTCAAAATTTTATTTAACAATATGTTATTATCTGATCAAAAATTATTTTGTATTAATATTAAACTTTAATTTTCTCTTTTGCTGAAGTTACTATGCTTCGAATATTCTTTTTTTCCATTATTGAATCAAAAGCAAGATTCTCTAATCCATATGTTTTTTTTCGCAATTCCTCGATTTGTAAAAATATTTTTTCTTGCAATTCTGTCATTTGTTCATCGAAATACATTTTTAATGACATTTCCCTACGAGATATCATATCTTCAAGTGTCTTATTAATATATATATATATATATATATATATATATATATATATATAAATATATACATTAATATATATATATATATATATATATATATATATAAATATATATATATATATTAATATATATATATATATATATATATATATATAAATATATATATTAATATATATATATATATATATATATATATATATGTATATATATATATATATATATATATATATAAATATATATATTAATATATATATATATATATATATATATATATATATATACATATATATATATATGTATATATATATATATATATATATATATACATATATATATGTATATATATATATATATATATATATATATATATATATGTATATATAGAATGTTAATAGTACACCCAAGTAATAATAAATTTATATAAAAGTTAAATACTGGATTTAGTTAATAATTATGAGTTTCTGCTCATAACTTCAATAACAACAGCTCTAAGCTGCAAGAACTATGGCTGATGGAGATATACATATATATAGAAGGTAAGATTAAGAGTTTAGAAAAATATCAACCGCAATGAGTTATTGCAGCAAAAAGATAATAGTATTAAACAAGCAATATATGATAAAGAGAAAAGAAGTTATACATATCGACCTCAGTCCAGTTAGGCGGAATCACGACTCAGCAGCATTCTCTCATATTCATTGATATCACATATCAATGTTAGAACAGCTACGGGCTTAACGGCATTTATTACCTTAAATCTGGCGATAATTTTATTTTGTAGCAAATTTAAGCAAACACCATTTAGTTTACTAGCAGCTGGGGAGAAATGCTTATTTAGAAATACACGACGATCCAATAGAGTTATAGGGAATTTGTCATCCTTCACAAAGTCAGATGCTATAAGTGGCTTTGTTTTCACAGTTTTCAAATACGAGTCTATGATTTTGTCGCGTTGGGAAATCCTGTTTAGCTTTAATAATATAGCTTTTTTGCTGTTTATATAAGACACTTGATTAATGTCATACTCTGTTACCTGAATCCCAAACAAAGGCGATAAGGCCATTCAGTCTCTGTACACAATCAGGCACACCCTAATGACTAAGTCAGAAAGGTTGAATTTTTTATATAAAGCATTGTTTTCCTCATCAAGAGCTGATATTTCGGACATAATTTTCGTCTCAACTTCTTTTACATGCATGTTACAGTCTGATACGTCATCCTTCATGTTTTTGACAAAGCTAGCGATTTCCCTTTTTGCATTTGCAACGGCTTCCAACAAAAATTATTTGAAAAACTCATGGTCATCCTTTTCTTTTCCCATAAACTTGTCAAATTTTGAATTTAGATGATCAAATTTAGTATTTAAGTTTGAAATCTCACCACGTAGGTAGGTAGAGTTACTGTTCTTACATGAAGCACAAATAAATGATGCCGACCCGATTTCACCAATTTTGTTCATTTCGCCATCAGAAATGTCCGCACAAAAGCTATGTAGCCATAAGGAGCATAGATCCCACATAATACATGGCACCACATTTATACACATTTTTCTTGGGAGTCATCATTTATATTTGCACAAGTACTTTCTATAGCAACAGCGATATATAATAAAATAAGGCTCAAAAAAAAATTCAACAGTCAAAAACCGGAAAATATCATAAGCGTCTATATATTTAAGTAGGAATATAAGATTTCACAGCAGGAACCCAGCAAGATTTCAAATATAGTCGTAAGTATATTATCAGACACCGACCGATACACAAAATTGCGTAACAGCAACAGTTTAATCACCAACCACCGACCCAACCGCAAAACGTGCCAAGATTCAACAAGAAATGTCTCCAATGCATACAACTGAGTATCCTCCACACAATTTAAATACTTAATATAGCACTCAAAAATTTATACCTGGAATTTTAATTAATTTTCTTGCAAAAGCTTGCTCAATAGAAGAAAACAACCAGCTGATGTAAGATTATGTCTACTCAGGCTTCAGAGTTGCCATACCTTATATATATATATATATATATATATATATATACATATATATATATATATATATATATATATATATATATATCTTGATCTCTTTTATATTCCTATTGTAAAATTTTTTTTTTCTATACCGGCTGATTATACATTAAACGAATAGTTCTGTTTTATGAACAATTTTTATAAATTAATTGATTTGGTTCCCCGAGTTACATTTTTTGATTGATGTCGGTATCCCTTAATGAAAACGTGGGCCCTGTAAGTAGTGATAATTCTTATTTCAGGACGGTATTTGAAAATTACAGTAACAATCTGAAAATTGGTCACTTAAACTGTCGTAGTATGAGGCCCTCATCAAAGTCTGTTAAATTGGATCAGCTCTATGCTATTTTAAGAGATGGTACATTCGATTTGTTTGTAGTGGCGGAGACATGGCTGGACAGTATTGTCTCTGGGCGTGCTATTAGTTGTTCTGAATATGCTTTTTGAAGAAGTGACAGGCCTTCGGTGATTAGTGGGGTTGGTATCTTTATCTCCAACAGGTTGAAATTTAAGTTTCTTCTTAGGGTCTGGTTGTGAACAGATTGTCTGTGCTATTTTGTTTGCTTCTACTGTGTATTGGTATTACAAAATTATTGCTTAGTTATTTTCTTGCTTTAATTCTTTCATTTAATTACAAACTCATGGCTACATATTTACATTTACACATCATTTAAATCGGTAATTATTGATTTATAACACATTTATTTAAAAGCACATTCATTTACTTTAATCTCTGAGACAATTGTCACTCTCTTTATTTACTCCTATGCAATCTGAATTTCATGTATTCGGAGTAAATAACTAACTGATTTAAGTAAATAAATGGCTCTTGTGATCAACATACGAGTTTGCGGTACCCGCATATTCAAATAAAACTGTGCAAAATACTTATAGTCGAACCATTGTCAAATAAAGGTTAATTTGATCCGTGATCAAATACACAACTCAACACAATAAGAAAAAATTCATTCCTTATGTTAAAATAAATCCAATCTCGGGTTGTTTATTCCTTAACATAAGAGTTGGTCCTTCCTGGAGCCGGATTAGCCAGTCTACCCGGAATTTTTTATACATTTTTACTAAATTAATTTGATGTTTCTGAGGTAAGATGTGCAATGATGTGAATTCGTTGGTGGCCCTCAGAGGTCATTGGAAGGGCTCACTGACCCGACTTACTTGGGAGAATGTGGCAAGCCGCTTGGAACGTTTGGAGGAAGCATGGCAGGGGTTTGTGAAATCCACTGATGAGCTGTATCAGTATAAAAACTTTAAAAATTTCGGTGATCCAGAGCCAGATGTTAAGACATACGAAGAGAAATATTTGGCAGCACAGGGTAAGCTATATGATTTAAGGGCTAAATATGCCCCAAAACCGGACGAAAGCTATAGTAATAGCAATGCTATTGAAAAGCTAGCGGAAAAACAGGCCACATTTTTGCAACACATTTCTACAAACAATGTGCGTAAGGGAAACTGGTTACTAAACTGTAATATGTGGACACAGGTAACCACCCATCCAAAGATTGATGAGATGGCCATAGTGTTTCCCTGAGAATCAGAGTTCCTGTCGAATGTAAGTATGGTCCAAATGTGTTCGAGGCCAAACAAAACGTCAATCTGGGATGAAAAGTTGTAAAATGGGTCAACTAGAGGCAAATCCTTCAAGTAATCCGTAGCATGATTTTTGAATGACTAATTTGGAAGCAGAATTGTTATCTGGGATAAGACATGAACCATTGCATCGAAAGTGTGTTGAGACACCCGAGATTGTATAGAAATGTGACAGGGTCCGCTTTTACTGAAGAAATTCCACTTACTAAAATCTTTGAAGGATACGGTGCAAGTTCTAGGTGTTGGGCGCAACTTTCGGTTATATATGACAATTTGAAGGCAGAGTCCAGCAAAGCACGGCAGGTTATCAATTGGCCAGAACGGTTCTTCACTTGAATTAAGGCAGTAGGCATAATAAATTCTGTGCGATTTCTTGCTCTAGTGTCACGAAACGGCACAGAAAATGACGGCAGTGAGATAGGGCATGAAAGATTAGCGATGGTTGACCAAGGTTGGTGTAGCAGAAGGCATATGTAGGATAGTGTGATGACGTTGACGACACTCTTTACACGTATTCTTCGAGGGACAGTTCAAAACAGCACGACCAATTCTGAGGCAGTTGTAACACAACGAGGCTTCCTTCACAAAATTTCCACGCTCACTCAAAGTAAGTTGTAGAAATGAAGGACATTTGAAAATCGAATGATTTGTTGCTTTACATTTAAAGCAGGCATTTGATTTGCCATTTGTACTCACCAGGCATTTTGCATTATTGCTTTGGAATCTATTTGAGTTACGTTGATTTCCTGGGGAAGTCGACTTACGCTGGCACAACTCCAATTCCTCATATCGGTTGTCCAAAAAATCAAACAGGTCATCATAGTAGGGTTGGGAATATCACGGCTGTCGTGAATCCAACGTCGTTTTGATTCAGGGTCAACCTTGGCGAGCAGCAAGTAAATCAACCTTCGTCAGAAATCTTCCTCAAAGTGGAGCCATTTTCTGTGGGTGTAGAAGGCAGTGCCATGAAAGTTTCAATCAACGAATTTACAATGTGCTTAGGACGATCGTATCTATCATTGAAGCGAATCCACGCGGTCTTAAAAGCCGCATTGGTAACGGGAATGTGTTGAATTTGCCGAGCAGCATCATCATTTAACAAAGATTTCAAGTAGTGAAACTTTTGTGTGTCAGACAATGTTGCCTTTGAGTCGACTGTGCTTTCAAACAAGTCTTTAAAGCTAGGCCAATATTTTTATAACTCCTTAAACGAAGGAATGTTGATACGTGGCAATTCGTTTCCCTTACCCACATTGGTTGTAGAAATGTGCTGCAAAAATGTGGCCTGTTGTCTCTTGTTTCAACCGTAGATATCGGCCGGTGTTTACAATGTAGAATACCACTTCAAATCAACCCACGCTCGTGCAGCTGATGGTAAATACGTGGTTCAGTTACCGTTTGAGATTGAAGCCCACCCCCTTTGGAAATACTCTTACTGGAGCTTTGTCTCATTTCTATGCCGTAGAAAGACGACTTCAACGAAATCCCAGTCTAAGAGAGCAGTACACCACCTTCATGCGTGAGTATGAAAACCTAGGTCCCATGCGTCGACTCCGCCCGAAAGATGTCGACATAAATGATGGTAGAGTTTTCTACTTGCCCCACCACCCAGTTCAGTGAAAAATTACGAGTTGTCTTTGATGGATCCTTCCAATACTCTAATGGGATCTCGCTCAACAGCACACTCCACATTGGGCCCAGCATACAACGAGACCTGTTCTCAGTCTGTTTGCGCTTCCGCTTTTACCGTTATGTCCTCTCAGCCGACATAGTAAAGATGTTCCGGCAGATATGGGTTTCGGAGAATCACAAAAATTACCAGCGAATAATCTGGAGAGAATTCCTCACGGAGCAAATCAAACATTACAAATTGTGTACGGTAACCTACGGAACAGCATGTGCGCCGTATATCTCAGTTCGTGTTCTACAACAATTGGCCCAAGACTACAAATCAGTACACCCGTTAGCTTCGAAGATCTTGCTCGAAGACTTTTATGTTGATGACGTCCTCACAGGTGCTGCAGCTGAAGAGGAAATCATTTCAAAGCGGGATGATTTAAAACATTTGCTGTCTCAGGCAGGCCTTGAGTTAAGAAAGTGGATTTCTAATATCCCTCGGATCTCAGTAAGTACTCGAGATCTAACATTCTTAAGATCTCCAGATGAAAATGTCAAGAGGGTGATGGGAGTCTACTGGGAGCCAGCAATGTTGGGCTACAAAATCACTCTTTCCACTAATGCGCCCTCTACAAAACGACAAGTACTCTTTGATGTGTCTCGTATCTTTGACCCCATGGGAATCTTATCTCCAATTGTCGTTCGTTTTAAAATTTTGCTGAGAGAACTATGGTCACAAAATATCTCGTGGGATGATTCCCTACCATCAAACCTAGCAGCTTTGTGGTCACAATATCGAGAAGACTTACACACTCTACAAAACTTCAAACTTCCACGTTTCGTGCCAAATAACTATTCATCACTGGAGCTACACGGATTTTCAGATGCATATATCCAAACCTATTCCGCTGTGATCTAAGCAAGATTTATCGATAGTTCTGGAGTTATTCACGTGGCGCTCATCGCGTCAAAAACTTGGGTTGCATCCATCAAACAAAAATCTTTGCCCCGTCTGGAGCTTTGTAGGGCACTTTTATTATCGCGCTTACTAAAACGTGTTCTATAAGCCTTGCCCCATGACTCCATTAAAGTTCGTGCTTGGTGTGACTCAAACATCGTGTTGTCGTGGCTCTCCCAGCTACCCTTGAAATTGAAAACATTTGAAGCCAACCGTACTTCGGAAATTGTGGAAAATTTGCCTCGAAGATTCTGGGACCACGCTACCTCGAAGGAAAACCCAGCTGATTACGCTTCTCGAGGAATGTCTGCCTCAAATCTACTCAGCCATGATCTCTGGTGGAACGGGCCTGACTGGATAAGCGATGATTTCAGATATAATTTTATTATAAACTGTTCTAATAATTGTGATGTAATTACCGGACCTGAAGCACTAGCTGCTCTAAAGTCCAATGTCAGCACAATGGTTGAAGACTACGATCCAATTGACTGGCTTTTCAATCGGGTATCAAAGTAAACAATGCTGGTTCGAATTTTGGCCTACATGTTTAAACATCGTGCGACAGCCACAAAAAGATGATTTCACCCATGAAAACAACACCCAAAATTGACGTTTTTATGAAAAACATAGTGTGCCCCACAGAACAGTCGGCAAAAACGTTGGAAATTATGTTCACTATGTTTGTTGCGGAGCATAATTTGCCATTCAAAATATTGGACCACCTAAACAACCTACTTAAAAAAGATATTTCTGATTCGCAAATTGTTAAAAAAAACTAATATAAATAGAAAAAAAGCAAAAAAAATTGTAACAGAAGTTACTGGACCAGAAAATGTTGTCGACATTAAAAACTTTTGTAAAGATAATTATTATTCAATGGTATTAGATGAAAGCACCGATTGCAGTGTGTCTAAATTGCACAGCAAGTGCAATTTTCGACTCAACAATTAAAATGTTAAAGGAAAATAGCATTCCTATGCATCAAATAGTTGGTATAATAACTGATAATTGTGCTGTTATGATGGGATCTGTAAATGTTGTACAAACGAAATTTAAAGCTCTACTTCCTCACTTATTTTCAAACGGTTGTATTTGTCACATTTTAAATTTGGTGTCTTTGGCTGCATCGAAATACGCAATTGCAACACATCTTTTTTCATCATCGCTTAACAACGTAAGTAATATAAAATATACTACTCGTAGTAATTAGTTGTACGTTCATCAGTAAAAGCACTATGTAATAATATACTGATTATACCAATTGCATGAGCTACTTTATCGTATCATTAAAAATTACAATACAATAGTCACAAACCTGTAACTACTAGAAAAATGAGTACTGAGAAATCCGATAATATGGGCAATGATAAAGTTGAGTGTGGACCCAGCAAGATTTCATCATTAAAACAACAACGGACAATCATAAATAGACATATTACCCAAATGAAATCTAAAAGGACTGTAGCTCATCGGATTATACTATTCTTGAATGCCGGTTGCAAATTCTCGAATCGTATTTCAAACAAATTAGCCATGTTCAATCTCAAATTGAGAAGATTGATGAATCCGATACAAGCAGATCAGAAATTGAAGAACTTTTTTATATGTATCTGCCAAGGCTCCATTGATAAATTTTATGAATTTGAAACGAAGCTCCAATGACGTTGATCAAAGTATTTTGAGCATTACTCAACCAACTATATCGCATCAAAATCGTTTGCCACAAATTAAATTACCGAAATTCGATGGAAAGTATTCTGAATTTTCTCGATTCTTCAGTACTTCCAGCACACTAGTTCATAATGAGCAAAGTATTCCTATCATTGACAAGTTTAATTATCTACTCAATTATGTCTCTGAGCAAGCCTTGGCAGTTATAGAACCCTTTCAGGTGATTGAGTCAAATTATAAAAAGGCCATAGATGCTTTAACTGAACGGTATGATAACAAAGCATTAATTTTTATTGAACATATTAATTCCTTGTTTTCGCTGCCAACGATGACCAAACCGAGCGCACTCTCATTACGTGGAATCCTCGATAATATTTCGGCTCATCGCAGTTCTTTGCTTTCTTTAGGCTCTGAGCTGGATGTAATAAACGCTATAATCATACACTTGGTTTTATCAAAATTAGATGCAGAATCAAAAAAAGTTTATGATGAACAACAAGATTTTAAATCTCTGCCTTCGTGGAATCAATGCTATTCCATTCTTAACCGCCGTTGCCAATTTCTTGAAAGCCGGGCATCTGAATCCGAAGTATCTCACGACTGTGAACAAAAGGCAAGGACTAAATTTAAGCGGCCAGGTGTACCACTTTTTACATCAAACAAAAGTTGTGAGTATTGCCAAAGCACAGAACACTTCATTGGAAATTGCAATTTGTATTTGTCATTGGACGTTCCTCGACGATTCGAATTTGTCAAGGCCTCTAAGCTCTGTATGAATTGCCTTCGAACATGTCATATGGTAGCGAAGTGTCAGTCGAAATCAAGATGCCGAACTTGTCGTATTTCTCATCATTCAACCCTACATAATCATAGTTCACATTCGTCGACGGATCAACAGTCTTCCCCGGAACATCATTCAGTTTCTAACTCATCGTCTAATCATCGACCAGTATCGTCTTTTCAATCATCATCGACATCACTTCTACCATCGTCGGTTAAACCATCGTCCTCGTATCATCCAAATATACATCAACAAGCATCATCGTCAAAGTTAACAAATAGCCCTGCAATTATTAACTTAGCGCAAAATCCAACCTTTTCTCATCGCAGTCGTCGTGATGTTTTGCTTCCTACAGCCATAGTTTTTGTTCAAGATGCTTTCACAATGCTTCCACCCTGTAGATCTCTTCTAGATTCATGCTCCGAAATCAATTTAATCACCCAAGAAGCTGCTAGTCGTCTTCGTCTTCCACTATCGAAATGTAGACAGGAAATAGCTCGTGTTTCAGACATTCGCTCGCACTTAAAATACAAGGTTACTGCTACGGTCAAATCTCAGATTTCGACTTCACTGCTACATTTTCGGTTACAAAATCGATCTCGTCGTTACAACCATCACAACACTTCGATACACAAGAGTGGGACTTCCCAACTTGCAGATCCACATTTTAATTCACCGCAACGCATTGATTTGCTCCTTAGTTCTGATATATTTTTTGACTTATTACTCGATGGCAAGATTCACTTGGGTGAAGGGTTACCATATTTAATTAATACATCCCTTGGATGGATAGTAGGGGGTGGAATTAATACGCAGGCCCAAGTAAAGTTTTATCATGCAATATTGTTACCGTTAAAGAATTAGATGCCATGCTAAAGACGTTTTGGGAAATAGAAGAATTCACCCAACAGAAATCACGTATATCCGAAGAAGAGGAACAATGTGAACAACATTTTCTAGAAACCACTGTTTTCTAAACAAATAGGAGAGTCAAGGTACGTTTACAATTTAAGTGTTCTGCTGAAAAACTCGGAAAATCATTTGACATTGCTCGCCGTCGATTTATATATCTTGAAAAACGTCTTCAAAGGGACCAGATGTTGGGGACCATGTACACGGACTTCATGACGGAATACATTAGAATGGGTCATATGTCACTAGTAAATTATGAGACTTTAAATAAACCTCATTATGTTATACCGCACCACTCCGTTTTGCGCCTTCAAAACCTATCAACTAAACTGAGAGTAGTGTTTGACGCCTCAACACGTACATCATCAAATATATCGTTGAACGAAATATTAATGGTTGGCCCAACTATTCAAAATGAACTTGTCTTAACAATTCTTTGCTTTCGATTTCATAAATTTGCATTGTCGGCTGACATTTGTAAAATGTACAGGCAGTTTCTGGTGTTTCTCTGGAGAGAAACACCTAATGACCCTCTGAATCTTTATCAGCTCAAAACCGTTACTTATGGCACATCGGCGGCTCCCTTTCTCGCTATTCGAAGTCTTTTATTCATAGCTGATACTTATATAGAAGAATTTCCTATTGGTAGCACGGTTCTAAAACAAGACCTCTACGTTGATGACCTTCTCACTGGAGCAGCTACTATTGATGAGCTTTCCTCAAAGAAGCTTGAAGTCATACAAATTCTAGAGAAATCTGGTTTAACATTGCCAAATTGAACTCAAACTGTTCAAAACTAACTACTTCAAGTGAAAATTTGATTTTTAAACAAAAAAATCAGAATATCACCAACACCCTAGGAATGTCGTGGAAGCCAAACGAAGACGTTTTTTGCTTCCGATTTGAATTTTCAAAAATTGTTATTCCGACAAAGAGACTAGTGTTATCTGTAGTCGCTAGAATTTTCGATACTCTTGGCTTGTTAAGCCCAATAGTAACTTCGTGCAAAATATTACTTCAAGAGATGTGCAAGCAGCAACTTGACTGGGATGCACCATTAGACGATCGGTTCAAAACACGCTGGTTTCAAATTGAAGAAAAGTTACCCCATGTTAATACACTAGAAATTCCTAGATTTGTAGGAATAATGCCAGATGTGACTTTCGACATACACGGTTTTTCTGATGCCTCACAGTTGGCATATGAGTGTTGTATATATATCCGAGTATCTCATATAACTAAATTTCGTGTAACTCTACTTATCGCAAAATCTAGGGTGGCACCTGTAACTCAACAATCGTTACCCAGATTAGAGCTTTGTGCTGCACTACTATTGAGTCGAACATGGGCAAAAATTAAGGTTCAGTTTGAAAACCGATATAAATTTCGTATATTTTTCTGGAGTGATTCCAAAATAGTTTTAAACTGGCTCAAAACGCATTCATCCTCATATGTGTGCTTTGTCGCCAATGGTGTTTCTGAAATTCAAAATACTACACAGAGCATACCCTGGCGACATATACCATCGAAACAAAATCCTGCAGATGTTGTTTCCCGTGGTTGTCTTGCTAACGAACTGAGCTCTACCATCTGGTTTGAAGGTCCAGATTTTCTAAAACGGGATGAGAAGTACTGGCCGTCTAATTCAATTTATAATACTGAACTTCCATCAATAGATATCCGGAAATCGTCGTTTAAAACTACAATGATTGAGAGTTCAATTATTACACAAATTGTCGCTAAACAATCATCTTTTCTTCGCATTCTGCATATCATAATTTATATTCATCGATTATTTTACAAAATCAAACGCCAACAATTCATCACAGCGAGCGAGCTGGAACTCGCCTTTTGGAAGGTGGTACACGACGTTCAACAAACATCGTTCAAGGGTGAAATTGACCGCCTTAGAAAGGGTATCACGCTGCAGCCAGCCTTACAAAAATTATCGCCATTTCTACAGACTGTACAAAGTTACAAAAAACCTTTATCGATTTTAAGAGTTGGTGGCAGATTAGCGAACGCGCCCCTACCTTACAACGTCAGATTTCCAGCACTTCTTCCAAAAGACCATCATTTTACAAGGGTGTACGTTAGATATCTCCATTTCAAGCATTTACATGCGGGCCCCAAAGCGCTACTTGCAATTCTTCGACAACAAGTGTGGGTCATCAATGCTAGAGGCGTTGTGAGACAAGTGCTCCGGAATTGCATCCACTGCTTTAAATATAACCCTGGACTACTTCAACAAGTCATGGGTAACCTCCCAACGGATAGACTTACTGCTCATCGTCCCTTTCTCGTTTGTGGGGTAGATTTTTGTGGCCCATTTTACACATCATACCGAATTAGAGGAAAACCGCCATATAAAACTTACGTAGCTATATTCGTTTGTTTTGCCTCGAAGGCTCTTCATATAAAACTGATTTCAGATTTATCGACTAATGCCTTTCTCTTATGTTTAAAACGATTCATAGGTAGACGTGGTATACCTCAACGCTTATATTGTGACAACGCTACAAATTTTGTAGGTGCTCAAGCAAGACTCAATGAGTTGAAGCAACGTTTTTTCGAGGAAAACAACATTGAGTCCATAATGCAATACAGCGGAGTTAGTGGCTTCCACTTCTCGTTTATTTCCCCTCGATCACCCCATTTTGGTGGCCTGTGGGAATCTGCAGTGAAATCTACAAAAACCATACTACTAAAGAACGTATCTAATGCTGCCATTACCTATGAAAAATTTCTAACTATATTGATCGAAGTTCAGGCCATTTTGAATTCACGGCTGTTAGTACCTAGAAGTGACGATCCGAATGACGGTGAAGCTCTAACCCCCGCTCATATGATTATTGGTTCGTCATTACTTGCTCTACCCGACGAAACCTTAGCACACTCCAAAAACATTAGCTACTTGAAGTCCTGGCAACGTGTTACATATTTGAAACAACAATTCTGGTTGGAATGGGTGCGTGACTACGTTCTCAGCTTACAACAAAAATCAAAGTGGTTTAAGCCAGGCGCAAACATTCAAAAAGGAAAATTAGTAATCGTCCATGAAGACAATCTACCTCCGCAGCAGTGGCTGCTTGCTCGTATCGTAAACGTTATTCCTGGCAAGGATGGCAGAGTCCGTGTTGTAGATGTCCAAACGAAAAAAGGAATTTTTAGGAGATCCATTCATAAAATTGCTTCCTTGCCACTTGACGAAGTTGATTGAAAGAAGACTTTCAATGGGGCGGAGTATGTTCAGTCACAATTAATGAATGCATACATTTAATCAGTTACAAACTAACAATCAATTAACTCATTTACATATAGTACAACTTAAGTAAGAATTTGCATTGTCTCCGATTCTCTTTATTTTTTATAACTCATAACTGTTCCTTATTTACTTGCAATCTTTACCTGCAAACCTAATAAGTATTTAACCTGTATAACATTCTTAATTTGATCATTAAAGAGTACAGTTCTTAAACTAAATTCTTGTCATTCCTCTTTTGTTTTTTTGCATATGAACATTTTTCTTATGAAATTACACTACCCATTATATTGACATTTCATTCTTTACATCTTTTATAATTGCCATCTTTCACTAGCCAAGGGAACATGCTCGTCCACTCTTCTCTAAACGGAACAAGGTATGGTCTAGAAGTGCTAATGTATAAACCTTTGTTAATATTAATATGTAGTCTAAAAACAAACAAAAATATTTTACCTGGCTCTGTTTCCATGTTAATTTCACTCATGTATTGTTTTTCGCAAAATTTGCTGCTTCTTGTGCTTGTCGTCTTCTTATTCTTTTGTAAAAAAAAAACAAACAAATCCCACTTGAACGTTTAAGAAGGTTGAATTGCATTCTGTGGTGTATATGTACATCTGTCAAACAAGTAACTAAAAATTAAAATCCAACAAAAACGATATAAACTCTTTGACAGCTAAGTATAACTTCTACCTTACAAATTGGGATGTAATAGCAAACAAGAATGGATAAACCAAACAAAAAGAGATAAACATGTATGTATACTTATATGCATGTATTCACAGTAAAATGACTGCAAAGATGAGTGCCATATAAAATGATTAAAACTGGGGAGATTCCTTAATTGTACTAAATTGGTCATTGGTGTACCATTGTACTTTTCGAGTTTGAATTGTACCAAAAAAAGTACAATTGTACCAACTTTGCCATCCCTGATCCAGAATATATACACTCTATAGGATCTATCGAAATTACACACGGAATGACAAACCTAAATATACCCTTTAATTTTTTTGTGAAGAGTATAAAAAGTATTTCGTCAAAATATTGAAAAAACGCAACAAGGAAGTTGATTTTGTAAAAGTAAATTTTACAAGCGCTTCGCCAATTGGTTACAAGGTGAAGTTCGTATCCACGATAGATCTAAGACACGAAAACTGAAGAATATAAATGAAGAAATCGGATGTGAGAACATTATATATAGTTTTCTTCACAAACTGCGATCACAAAAACAATTAACGAAAGTGGAAAGTGATATAAATGTCTTTAGTTATTCTAAGAAATCTTGGGTAGAGGTTCCCTGATAATCTGCATTAGCCCTAGTGAAATGCGCATAGGAACTAGCTAAAATCCTTCAATTGATCACTTTGAATTTTTTAATTAATATATTGGGGAAAAAAAAAACTAGCACACATTCTGGATTTAAAGTAAACAAAACTGCAGCATACTAAACTCAGATTGCGTGCGCTCAAAAAGGCTCAAATTTACACCCATCGAAATCACACCAATTTCGGAACAGGTACAACTGCAAGCTCTACTTGATCATACAGCCGAAAGGCTGCTACAATCAGTTAAAAGAAGTAAGTCGAATATATATGGAAACTGCAGTTTAACTCTCTTTTGTTATTGGAAGTGCGATAGATCTTCTGGACATAATATAAATAACTTGTATGTGAAGATATTTCTGACACTTTCATTTGTACCATTGCGATTAATAAAAAATTTAGAAGACGCGTCGCCTTCGTGCAGCACAATGCAAACAACTTGTATTTGGAAAAACCATACTCACGATACCATTAGGAATGAAGTAAGTGACATTAGAGCTCAAATTTCAACACTAAAGCCATTAGAGTTAGAGATAGATGAACTGACTATTTAATTGAATAAGCAATTAATACTTTCAATGATTGACAGAAAAACTGCCGAGGTTCTGACTGATACAAAAGCTTCATCCGGCTGTATTATATGTAAAGCAACATCAAGTCAGTTAAACCAAGAACCTTTAAGGTCAGTAGAGAGTATTGATGCATTGAATTTGGATTATCACGGCTACATACGAGGATAAGGTTTATGGAACACATACTGAAAATTAGCTATGATTTGGATATCGAATCTTCCGCATTCGTAAGAAATAATGACACCAACAAAATGAGAAGTAAATTGAAAAAGAAAAAAGTTCAAGATATATTTCTCAAACACGGGTTAATTATTGATGAACCAAAACAAGGATTAGGCAATACAAACGATGGCAATACCGTAAGAAAACAAGTAACAAGTGTTGATATAGATGTTATTTAAAGATTTAAAACAATTACTGAAGTACTTGAGTGCATGAACAAATTAATGCTAGAAAATTTTCTGATTATGCCAAGGAAACCGTTGCTATATATACATACATCCAAATACAATTATAGAAATATGGCAGGAACAGTGCACAAAGTTCTTTATCATAGAGAAGATGTCATTGAGCACAATTTATTTCCAGTTGGAGATATACCAGAGGAACCCAGGAAAAAAGAAATAAGGATTAAAAATTTTACAGAGAACATAATACCACAAAAATGTAACGAAGTCCTACATATGAAGATTTATTTCATATATTATTGTCAACGTCAGATCCCTTCATCTCTAGCATTCAAAGTCAATGGAAAGTGAATTATTCGGACCTACATGCCGAAGCTAAGGCAGTACTACAAGACAGAAGTAATACAGAGCAGAATTTATTTATGACTATAAATAAATATATAATTAAAATAAATTAAGTTATACTGTTTTATTTAAAATTTACTAAAAACTAGGAAATATGTAAGTATGGTTAAGCATAAAGTTAAAATATGGGCCATCCTAATGAAAATGCGGAAAATACCTCAATGAAAATAGGTGACACCCTAATAATAACAAAGTATTATATTATCATCCAAGATTGACTTGTGGCCCAAATTTGAGCCAAATCGGTTAAGAGAAAGTGGGTCAAAAATGAGTTGGCAGATTTGAAGCGGAACTACAAACAAGAATTAAGAAAAACAGATCGAAAATTGAGCTTTAAGCTTAAATTTCTTCTGTACCGATCTTAATAAAACCTCAACTCGATAGAAGCTTAAGATGTTATCTATTGACAAAAAAAGAACTATTCAAAAAACTTTATAAGTTAATAAGTTACAGAGTTTTGGCCAATGAAAAACGATTCTGTGCGACGCATTTTAAAACGCATTTTAAGTTTGTGCTATTTTTTATACAAAAGTGACATATAAAAACTTGTTATAAAAGTTTGTTTTACACAACAAATCAAGTTTACAACTTATACTAATTAAGATATTAAAATTTTTTCAGAAATTGCCAACCCTTGGCCCCTGTGAAGTTTTTAATACAAAAGTCCAAAGGCTCGTTTCTTAAACAAGTTTGCGTTAAAATTTAACTTATTAAATAGTATAAGCAATACAAACATTGATTAAATTTACTTTAGATAAAAAGGTTTATTATAAATTTGTAATATTAAAATTGTCAAATATATGTGTGTACATAAAATCTTAAAAGTATAAAAACAACGATATTTTGAAAAATTTTTATTATTAAACAGTTTTAGTAAATATTTCAGTTTAGTAAATAATCAGATCTTCTTAGTACATCATCTTTCTTGTGTAATGCTCGCGAATGTCTTTATATCTTTTTTCTTGCGCTTCTTTAGATAAATCTCATATTGGCAGCATATTGTGTTTAATTATGTGCTCCTCATGTTGCAAAATTTTGTGGACAGTTGATGACATAGATCTCCAAGAATACTTTTCGCTATTTTGTTGCATTTAAATTTTTGCTGCATTCTAGAACTTGTAATATAATGATGAATAGCTTTATTAATTCCAAATTTACATCTGTGATACACGCTGCAATTTCTGGATCTGAAAAAAATCTCCTTGCAGTATTTCCATCATACATGTTTTATTCTCCTGGCTTTGGCTGATCGATCTAGTTCAGACCTTTAATCTGTTGTTTTCTCTGCTTTCTTTTTTCTTCATTTTCCTTATTTTTCCTCATAGTGGAAAAGAAATAAAAACAATACTTTCGAATTCATCAAAATACCTATGGTATGAAAGCTGAGACTCCAACGATTCCAGAGGTGGTTTGGTTTTTAATGTGCGTTACACATATAATAAGTTAAAAATTATTTTCATAACTTTTAAGTAACAAAAAAGAAGTACATATTTTAATAACAAAAAGTACATATTTTAATAACAAAATACGTATATACTTTAAAAAAAATAGTCAGCTTCGATGAACCCGAAAATCGAGGCACATCACAAAACTTCTTTTATGTATCAATAATCTTATTTTCTGTTACATATACCAATATATGCATAAGAAGTTTTAGGTATTTTCTATGCCAATTTTTAATATATACAATGATTTTAAAAATCGTCCATATATGATATTTATATTAAAATTATCAGTTGATATTTTTCTTATGTGCTTTAAACAAAAGTGTACCAAATAAGATGACTCTAACACATATTAAGATTTATTCTCACATATTTGGACACCACGTGAAACTAACCGTTTATAAATACAAATACATACTTAAGCGAGAACTGTCAAAAAGTCGGGATCGAAGTTCTTTATATGCCAAGCTAAGTCTAAAGATATGAACAATCTTGGCAGTACTCGCTTTCTCAAAGAAGAACTTTAAAGATATGGAATTTCACCTTTAGATTGTTTACTAAGATGCTTTTAGTGCATGTTACACATTGCGTATCGATTGCCTTTTAAGACTTGGCAAGTTATGAATGATAAGAAAACACTGTATAATAAAACAAAAAAAAAAAAAAAACAAATTCAAGATAAATTTCGATCTGAGACGGGATTAACAGTTGATAAAGTGAAGTCTAATTTTGGCTCCAGTAATGATGGCAATACAGTTCGAAATTTTTTTTGTCGAATTCAAAAAATCGACCGTGATTAAAGGAGTTAGTAAACGGAGGAAACTCGAGAAATATATTTAAATAACTATGATTGGTATTATATGCCATCAATGTTGCATAAACTTCTCATTCATAGCTGTGAAATTATAAAATAGCTCGATTTACCTATTGGTAATATTTAAATACCTGTATGAAAGAAACATTTTGTTTCAATTACTTTCTGGGTTAATTAGAAATGCCTTCTTAAGATGCTTTAGAATGTCTGCAAAAAAAATTTAGAGGACAGACTTGAGCACACTCGAAAAAACAGCAGAGAAAACTATAATAAAAATTTATTCAATAAACTCCTAATTTCTTCCGATCCAGTAACTTCGTCTAATAGAAATACAATAAATACAAGCAGCTCTTTCAAGAAATTAGTAATTACCAGGGCAACCAAAAATATGCTTTAAAAAAGGGGTTTAAGCGCATAAAAAATGCTGTAAAAAACAGGAAAAATGCTCTTAAAATGTAAAAAATATGCTCTAAAAAGCTTTGTTTTTCTTAAAAATATAAGATTTTATTTAAAAAATAATGAAAAAATAAAATAAAAAATAAACATAAACATATTACATATCTAAGACAACATATGATAAATACATATGTACATACTAATTTATGTAATATAAAATACGAATTAAAAACTACTTTGTAAGCAAATTTATACAAGTATAAGTCTGTGAAATATATTAGCTTAATTCATATAGGAATTGCAATAAATTACGACGTGTTGACTTAAATTCTCAAAAAGAAAGTTCTGTTTGTTGCTTCTAAAAATACTTTTATAAAAAGAAAAACATATTTAAAAGACAAAACTTCGCCCACATCATATTCGGAAGATGGGCTTGCCTTAGAACCATTCAGCTGACTACAAATATTTTTTATTGTTTCAAGGCCTTTGTTTTTATCCATAACTCGTTTTAACTTATTTTGAACAATATGCTTAGAATCGGAGTCAGGCACATTGTCGATCTTTTTAACGGTGTCGTTCAGTATTTTTATTTGCTCAGTTAGGGAAATACCAGCAGTTTGAAATTTTTTGATATTGTTGGCAATAAATCCATAATTCGATGCAATAAAAACTACATCTGTTTTTGTTTTAGATTTACGTAAAGCTTCTTTGGCAATTTTAATCGATTGAGCATCATCTGTTAAACTATCTAAAACTTTCTCGTTATTGGTAGCATAATAATTTTGCAAGAAATGCTCTTTTAAAAGCAAAACATGCTCTTAAAGTTGCTTTTAAAAGCAAAATATGCTCTTAAAGTTGCTTTTAAAAGTAAAATATGCTCTTAAAATTAAAATATGCCAACATATGCCCTTAAGGGCAAAATATGCTCTAAAAAATCGATGCCAAAATTCCTAAAAATATCTGAAACGGATAAATAACTACCTCATATGTTTGTAAGACATGCAGAAAAAAATATGATATATCATAAATTTGGTTGCCCTGGTAATTACATAATAGTAGATGAATATTTTGACACCCATTTAGATTCAGAAACTTCTTTTAGTGATTAAGATATTGTTTACAATTGTTATGTTATTTTAATTTGTTTTTTACTTCATTTTTAACCTTTATATATATATATATATATATATATATATATATATATATATATATTAAATAATAATTTAATTTTAAAATATTTAGTGTTGTCAATTTGGTAACCCTATTCATTTAATGTAATGGTTATGAGTATTTTCAAAACTATAACGCTTCATCATATTGTATGTGAAATGATGGATTAAAATTCAAATACTGAAATGGGGAAATTTTCGATATTTAACTGTCCCCACACCGGAAAAATAACAGGATTTCTAAAAATGTCAATTAATTTTTGAAAATAGTAGGCTAAGAGAGATATGTGCCATATGTTCGATTTTTTTCCAGTTTTATTATGGGGACCGTTCACTGTATAACGGGTCAAAATCCAAATTATAACCTAATATAAGAATATATCACATTAAACGTATTCTCGCATGAAGGTGGGACAATCCAAATTCGTATGCTGCCTTAAAACTATCATCTGGAATGGGATGCCATATAACTCAGCTTGACGATGCTTTTGTATCAGTTAAAGCTTGCGCAACTTTTCCATCAATCATTGTGAGACACATTTTTAAATTTACTTCGATTTCCTGGTCATCAACTGTAAATACAGCAGGTTGAATGTAAATTTTATTGGTCTGCAATACCTTGTTTATGAGGGTATTTAATTTTTCCGTACATTAATATCTGTTGCGCTGCTGGTTGATGGCTCTAATCCGGTATAACTTTTTGTTAAGCGCAATATAACGAAAGATACCATAAATCTGATCTGATGTACTATATTCGGCGTTACATCGCTTGTATTGTCTTGAACAGAAGACCCATCACATACCCATTTAGAAATTAAAGTAAAGCTAAAATTTCCAAGATTTTTCAAACGATCAAAATATTTGTTATGCACCTTGGGCTTGCTTCTGTTACTGCTTCAATTATCTCAATATTCGATTTCCTATTTTGTATTCGTTGAATTTGGTGCAAAAATAAGTCCTTAATGATTATTTGAGATATTTCTTGATTCTTCGAGTTCTTTCACTACATTCACCAATTGATTTTGCTGGTCGACCCTGTTTTCCACATTTGGTATTTGAGGAAACAAGATCCTTTGACAACATAGTTACATTCGTACATCCTTTCCTTGTTATAAGGGCATTCAATACAGCGTACTTTCAATCTCTTTCCAAAACTTATAATATATTGTTTGTGTAGTTCAATTTCTTGTGTACTACATATGTTAAAAGTTTGATTGCCTAGTATATGCAATTCAATATCATGTAATTCATTTTGTAGAAAGAAAATATCTGCGAGATCAAAGACGAGGACACCACAGCACAAACAATAGACGTGCACCCTTGAAGTATCGTTTTTCTAGGAATTTCCTTTTTAATTTTTAATTATATGTTAAGCTTTTTACCATAATTCGTTGAGATATGAAAACTATTTTATACCTTTTATAAAACTATTTTATACCTTTTTAATATGGGTAAATTATCTTAAAAACCAAACTATTTTTGCATCTGAAATCCGTCTTTCATAAAAGCCGTTCGATAAAAAGTACTTTCAAAATGAGAACAACAGAAAACACATATTTTACTCAAAAATATTTGACCTTGTAACAGAAAAAATTCTCTGGTGCTCATGGTCAGATCGTTCCGGGTATATAATGGGGTGCAGAAGTGTAGGGGAGAGTTTGGACTGTAAGATAGTATTAGTCTCTTTACTAACTTTAAATGTTGTGCTCTATTAAGCGGGAGGATTTAAGAAAATTTGGACCTTAAAAAAAATAAAAAATTAATTTCAAAAAGTTTTTTGGTTCTCGTGGTATACAAGTGTATACTTATTGAACTTTTACATTTTACAATTGGTGATAGTAAAAAAATTTGTTTTGGCCGCCCTCTCGCGAAATGTTTAAAATTGTTTTGAATATAATGTTTTTTTTTTAAATACGTACGATGATAACCCTCAAGGGTATGTTGAGACGTTGTTGCTTCAAGAAGAACTGACTCTTTGGTGTGCCTTATGGACTGATGGAATCATCGGCTCGTACTTCCTTCAAAATGGTTCTGTTCAGAACATTATAGTCTATGGTGACTGCTACAGAGCCATGATTACTCACTTTTTCGTTCATCAATTGTACAACTATGATGTGCAAAAGAACTATGATGTGCAAAAGATATGAAAGGTCGCTAGTCTCTACCGATAAACCCAATACGATTGGGCTCGTTATTGGCGATATACGCAGCATATGTTGTTATGGACCTCCATAACTCCTATTTAAGTTATAATGCCAGAAGTTTATCTTTCAAATAACACATTTCGTGTCAATTTGAAAAATGTATTATTTATTATTTACTTTTAAAGTTCTATACCTTTATAAAAACTACCCTTTGTTTAGAAACTGTTGAATTTTTATTTGTAATCGTCTTATTATGCATAACAAGTAATGCTGAACCTATAGGATATTCGTAAAAAACTCTCATATATATATATATATATATATATATATATATATATAGGGTCACATTTACATAAATACATACTATATGTATGCAAAATTCTTAATTTGAATGAATGTATAATAGTACGTATTTATTCAGTGCTGGCATGTGTTAAAACTACTCAAAGAGTTAACATAAAAAATGATTCATCGACTATTTAAGAAACGTTTCTTTAAATGTAGGCATAATCCCTCCAAAAGAGAGAAATAAAAAGAATAATCAAAAATTCATTTGATACAAATTGAGTTTACTATTTGATGCAAATGGTGTTACGGATATGTAAATTGACACAGCTTTTTATATATAATCTAATGGAAAACAAAAAATTCTAAGCATTGCAAAAAGTGCTATAACAGTTAAGTTAAGCTGTAACGGTCTATTAAGTCGAAGACTTTTTATTTGTGATTAAAAATAGTTACTTTTTGCAGATTTGTAAAACGAATTCCGCCAATTCGCTAAGTTCTTATAAAATCATATTAAAGTGTTTTTGAACTCATAAAAGTATATTAATTACTTAATTTTTTTATAAGTTTATGTACACATACGTATGTATGTACTACGCACACACTTATAATATATGAAATAATTTTTTTCCAGTTTTATGAGAAATGGCATTCAACAAAATCAATAAGACTATAGTGTTGAACACTTTCGGTGAAATGAATGCTCTTGATGCGATAAAAAGTTTTATTGAAGATGATGCTTTATTGACAAGAGTTATTCAACTTTCCTGCACCCTAATTGCATTAGCAATAATTTATTGGTTGTTTTATATACCATGCATCTGGAAGAAGGTAAGTACTAGAGTGGACATACAAATTTATTTATCTTATAAGATATTAATATATCGTACATAAGACTTTTGTTTATAAATGATTGAAACAAGTGTGAATTATAAGAACAATAGTTTAGAAGTATAAAAACTTAGAATGCATTGGCTAATATAGAATATATTTCTTAGCATCATCTGTTGTGTGTAGTTGGTGGTTATTTATAAAATGAGAATACAAGTAAAACTGCTATATTCGTCTGTGCCGAGTCTTATATACCCTTCACCAACGTACGTCTGGCGTTACATAAATATTTAAGTACATACATACATGCTTTTTGTGAAGGAAGCATAGTTCATTTATTTTTAGCTCTATTGCAATTTTTAGTTACCTAAATTTTAAAATAGTCTTAGTTAGCAAAAAAAAAAAAAAAAAAAAACATTCGTTGCCTTTTTGGTGACGTTTATTTATAAAAACATTTCAATTTCCCAACCCTGATAGGCAAATTATAATTTAAAAATATTTTTATCAATGCAAATTTTCATGAGGCATAAAATAGTTTAATTAAGAAAACCTCAATATTTTTAACCAATTTGGTTACTACATGTATTACAAAATATTGCATGTACCAAAAAAAAACTTTAGTTTTTTTAACCCTAGAAGCGAAATTTTAATTTCTGTTGTCTTTTTTTATAAGTGCAACTCTTCATTAGGTATTAAGTAATTTAATTGAAGAAAAATCAAAAATTATTAACCGTTGTGGCCACTTTTAAGTACTATAAAATTTTGCAATTGTCCAACCTTGAATTCGAAATTTAAATTTTTTTTTATTTTTGATATCAATTTTGTTCTTCCTAAGTTATTAAATAGTTTTAGATAGCAAAAAAAACTTATTACTTATACATACGAAAAAATAAATCAATTTCTCACCCCTGGAGAAGAAATTTTAATGTTTTTCTTTTTTACGTATGCAAATCTTTATGATGCATAAACCAATTTTACTTAAGAAAAACTCAGAATTTTTAAACTGTTTAGTTATTAAAATACCGGAAAATATATTTTAAATTATTTTACTTTTAATAGACAATTGAGGCTTTCCAAAACGTTAAATAGGTTCAATTTACAAACAAACAAATAATTGCGTTTTGCTATTAATTTTGTGTCGAGAAATACGTGTAAGATTCTCAGATCAGGAAAGATATTTAGGATTTTCTGATGATTACAGCAATTCCAAGGTTAAGGGAATGAATAGGTGGTTATGAGCTAGCTATAAGCATGAGATAATTCGTGATTATCAACCCGAGGATCTGGAACGTAACACATGAAATACTCTACATATCCCTAGAGTAAAATAAGGAAAATATCAATTTTTAAATTTTTTTATGCAATCATCTTGAAAGCTTACATTTTAACCATCGCCGTCTGATCAGCTTTTTTGCTAATTTCGGTACATACCATGCTGTTCTATATATCGTCACTGCCATGACGGACTTCGTACCTACATACTTACAATTACAATCTGACTATGACTACACGTTGATACCTATTCTGACATACATACGACGATTTTATATCCCTTAAAAAACTAAGTGTTTCTTTTGAGAATGTTACTTAGAACAATTTTATTAAAGAATATTTAAAATTATATTAAGAAAAAATTTAAGACTAAACGTTGGAATAGCCGAACGCTGAAATTGTATTTATAAGCTATATGTAAGTTATCTTCAAATGTAAATGTTGATACACTTATGGAACCCTTAAAAATGTGAGGAAGAACAAAATTGGTACTTAAATATATATGTAACGCCAGACGGTGAAAGGTATATAAGATTCGGCACAGCCGAATATAGCACTTTTACTTGTTTTATTTTGCAATCTCACATCTGACACCATTTGTTAATTTTTCTTGGACCTTATCGTAAAAACGCGCTTTACATATTCTTAATAGATTCGTTTAACTGTAATGAAAATAAAACACGGAGAAATAATATTGTGAAAACACCACGGCAAAACTTTATTTACTTATTAATACACACGAATATTATTGGTTTTCAATATTTACTGCTTGCCATTGATATATGTATTTCAGCGTCTTTATATAGGCAATATAACATGGTTATGCCCAGTAAATCAGTGACTATTTAAATGAAGTTTATATTTAAACGGATTTATATAGCGAATTTCGTTTTTCACTGCAAACTTAATTAAGACTTAAATGCCCCCCATTGGCCATTTCAATGTAATTTAAATCGCGCTCAGTAAACATATGATTTTGACGTTTGTTTCTTTTAACAAGAAAAAAGAACATTGTGATATTGAGAAAAATTTACTTAAAGATTTTAAAAAGTTGTTTAAATAAATTATCAATAAAATAAATTGAATAAAATAAAGTGAATAAAATAAAATGAGTTCCGATGAAGAAGACATGAGTGACGCCGAAATTGCTGCAATAATATATACAACAAGATTGAGGAAACCACGCGTTATACGTGTACGACCTAACCATTTCCATCTTTTTGAAGAATTGGAGTTTTATGAGAGATTTACAACGTCCAAAAAATCTGCTTACAGCATATTGGAACTTATTGGACCTCACATAAAAAACCCAACCACCTGGTAGGTATACATATATGTACGTACAAATATCAACATTTGAAAATTTTAACACCAAAACATTTTGAGGAACCATTCTATAAACGAGGAGAACTTGCTACTCATCACATTAAGGGCCATTATTACAACTTGGCTACAAAGTTGGTGGTAGTAAATGCCAACGTTAGCATAACAAGTCGATAAAGAGGCCGGTAGCAACTTTCCATTATGACAACTTGCCGGTAATATTAAATGTATATTTCTTATTGTGTGGCAATACCACTAGCAATTACCGACTACTTTTGAAAGATTATTTAGATCGCGAAAAATTGTAGTGGCAACGACACACTTGCTTTACCTTTTAAAAATATATGCATCTTTTGTTTGTGAAAATATATGTTTGTGTTATAAAATAAAAAATGTCAGCATCTAAGGAAACAATCGTGCGAGCTGTGAGAAGACGGACAAAAAACTTTTTAAGTAAAGAAGACCTATGTGTGTTGCTAGCACATTAAAAATTAAGAAAATATGGTAATAAAAACATAAATCCTCTTGGTAAAATTTATCGAAAAATCGAACTTGCATTTAATTTATCGCACATATTTAGATTAAAGGAAAGTTGTAATAATGAAAATGTATATATCCGACCGATAAAATCTCACTTTAAGATAACATCAAGTGGTAATAATTGCCCTAAGATTATACACTACCGGCGGGATGCTCAAAACGATCGCCAATGTGTGCGGTGTTTCAACAAGAACTGTGTTCAATGTTGTTAGGAAAACAACGAAAAAACAAGAGGAAATTTCAAGCAAGAAGCGAAATTTTTACGATATTGCTAAGTTTTCTCACGTTATTGCAGCACTTGACTGTACGCATGTCAAAATAACTTCGCCAGGTATGTACGAGTATTTGCCACTATTTCTGCTTTATTTAAGTTATCTTTACACTTTAGGTGGTAAAGATGCAGAGCTCTATAGAAACCGTAAAGGCTTTTTTTCATGAACGCCCAAACAATGTGTGATGCCCACTTAAGAATACTTGATATAGCTTCGAGATGGCCAGGATCCTCACATGACTCAAATATATTGGCCTATTCGAAAATATATTCCAGATTGTGGAACAAAGAATTTTGAAAATTGTTTGATTGTGGCTGGCAGTGGATATCCAAATAAGGATTTCATTATCACTCCCCTATTAAAGGTACAAACAGCATAAGAAAATCTCTACAATGAGTCACAACTGTAACTGTGTAGAAAGAAGCTGCGGTGTTTGGAAACGAAGATTTCCTATTTTATCTTTAGGCATTCGTCTAAAACATAGCCAAGTCGAAGGCGTTATCACAACAACTGCTGTATTGCTGTCTAAATAAAGAAATGAAACTGCCGCCTCTATCAAGTAATTTTTAATCGGCTGTAAATTTTGTGAATAACGTTCCAAGAAGTGGAAACGCTGGAAATTCGGTTGCACACAACACAAGCCGTTGCGTCATGCAGGTTGGGTCATTATGACCTATTTGCTGTAAAATTGCTGTGTAACTTTTTTCAACATTTTGCGACGTTGCCAAATTTCTCAGTAGCTGGAGCGTTTCAGTTGATGATTGAACGTGAGCAGAGATAATTGACCGTCAACTAAGAAAAGGTAAATATGACCCACCCTGGCCGTCGGTGTAGTGAGATTTGCTCTGAATATATAGATCCTTATTGCAATGCATGCTCAAACTCCTTGCAAAAAGATAAAGAAAATTACACTTTTTAATATATAATTAACACCCATGTAATGAATTTAGAAATTATTTTTTATTTTGTTTTTTTAGATTTTAAGTTTATGGCATTAGACTGAAGCTCCTTATATTTTTAAGTTTGTTTATTGTTTTATTAAATTAATAAATTAAAAAATTGCAAACAGTTCAAATATGTTTTTCTTTTGCATATAACAAATAGTTGAAAGAGTCTTGCTTACATATACGTTTATCAAATTTTTAAACTTATGCAAAATACAATGCCAAGAAAACTAAGGTCATATTTCCTCACCTGAATGTCGGTGTTTCTTTTATCACGTGCCCGACGCCGGGTTAATAAATTCTTATATCAAAAACCTATTATAATCCGAAGCATGCGATACATAAGAAAAACAAGTTAAAATTTCAGACAAATTTTTTTATATTATTAATAACGATAAAAACGCAAATTCAATTTAAAACACTATATAAAAAAACTAATTCAATTTAAAACATTACTATATTACAAAACCAAAAAAAAAATAGAAGTAGAGTGTAAACAAGTAAAAGTGCTACATTCGGCTGTGCCGAATCTTATATACCCTTCACCAACGTAAGTTTGGCATAATATATATTTCAAGTACCAATTTTGTTCATTCTAAATTATAAAATAGTTTTAACCAGAAAAAAATATTTAAATATTGAATATTTAAATTTTAGTTACCTTTTTGGTTACTATTTTGAATGAAAAAAAATATTAATTTTCCACCCCTGAAAACGAAGCCTTGATTTTTCTTTTGTATATTTGATGCAAATTTTGCTTTTCCTGAATTAAAAATAGTTTTAATTAGTAAACATAAAGGACGTTAGTTGCTTTTTTGTTATTTACCAACGTATTTAAAAAAGCACTGAAGATGAAAGTGTAGCGATTTTCGAAAACAGCTGTTCTGCTCTGCTGTGTAAGTTGAATAAAACTGATGTTGACTTCCTTTGTGCCTAGGAATATTTATCACCATGTCTATCTGAGATTTTGACTAAGTTAGAACAATTAGCCTATAAAAATATTAATATAGCAAAAATAAAATGTTCATAAAATAAACAAATCACAAAATTAAATTTGTAACCATTTGGTCACTTTCAGGTAACACAAAATATTGCATTTGTCCAACCCTGCAATCAAAATTTTTATTTTTTTTAAATTTTGAAACCAGATTTTTTTTCTAAATTAAAAAATGGTTTTTGTTAGGAAATAAACGACGTTAGTTTTTTTTTATTGCTTATATGCATAAAAAAACTTCAATTTCCGATCCCTGGAAGCAAATTTTTTTTTACCAATGGATGTCTTCATGATGTATAAAAAGGTTTATTTAAGAAAAACTACATATCTGTAACCACTTTCGTTACTTTAATTACTTTTCATTACTAAAAAATATTGCAGTATCGAACCCTGGAATCGAAATGTTGATTTTTTTTTAATTTTTGATACCAATTTTGTTTTGCCGAAATAAGAAATAATTTTAGCCAGGAAAAATCTACGTTAGTTGATTTTTAGTTAGTTTATTATATTAAAAAAATTCAATTTCCTAACCCTGAATCGGAAGTTTCAATTTTAAATTTTTTTCTTTAATCGATGCAAATCTTCATGACATTCAAGAAAAACTTAAAATTTTTAAAAATTTTAGTTATTATATGTACCACAAAATACCGTATGAGCCAAAAAAAATAAAAAAAAAATTAATTTCCCATCCCTGAAAAAAAATTTTTTTAGTCTTAAACAGACAATTTAGGAGTCCCAAAGCATAAAATAGGTTCAATTTTTACATAAACAAAAAAATCGGTTTTTGGTGTTAATTTTGCGTCGAGAAATAGATGTAAGCTTCCCAGCTCTGTAACCTTTCTTCCGATACCACTCTATGATAGCTCACTTCCAAACGATCAGTCCAAGAACGAAGTCTCTAGCTCTTCTGGGGGCTTGGGAAAACCGATTTCACGTACGCACAGACGGACATCGCTATTCATAACGATCCAGAATATATATACTTTATGGGGTCGCATATTGATATCGAAGAAATCGCACACGGAATGACAAACCTAAATATACACTTTCACTTTTTTGTGAAGGGTATAAAAAACAATCCTACTAATATTATAAAGCAGAATGTTTGTGAATGGGGATGTGTGGATGTTTGTTACTCTTTCACGCAAAAATTACTGAGTGGATTTTAATGAAACTTTATAACAATACCTATAGCTTATACATCAGAATAGCACATAGGCTATAATTTATAATGAAGTTGTGTAAATTGTCCAAAATATAACGACATGTGTCGAGTAAGAAGGAAAAAATATTAAATTTTTTTAATTTGAAAAAATAATATGTGTCGCTACCTATTGTACTGATTTTTGTTGTTGTAAGATTTGTGAATATAACATTTACCGTTAGTAGGTATTAATTTTTGCAATATATCCTCTGATAATGCAGCTTTATACTTATGTATGCAAGCTATGTTTAATTATAATTACAAATCGTAAAGATAATGAAACTTATTAAGGGAAAGTATCCAACCTATTTTACTTTTGAGATCGTGATTATTAATAGCTATGCACATATATATTTCCAACTAGAGACAATATATCTCTCAACACATAGCCTACTTTTAACCCGATATTCCCACTGCGCTGTTCCACCTCCAGTAGCACACGTTTGGCTTTTGTCGAACGCAAAATTTTACTTGGCTGTTACCTTTATGTTTCCACACTTTGTTTTTAGCACTTTGTGGGAGCGAAAAGTATGGGCGAATTCACTATAAAACTCACGTTCTATGTATGCTTTTCCAGGCATTTAACTTCTCAGCCGTGCCCACTCTATCTGTTTTTTTGTTTTATATAACACTGCTATATTTTTTAGCAGCGTCCAACATATAATCAACTTCCAGACTCGTAAAATGTGGACATCTTTTATCCATGTTTTATATATATATTTAATATGAAGGAAAAATTAAAAATTTCATACACAACACTTGAAATTACTTCAAATACCTTAAATAATTGTCACCTGTTTTCTGAACAATGGCGATTTTTCTTTGAAAGTTCATAGTGCATTTTTGCATAAGTTAATTGAAGTACTTAAGTTTGATTGTAAGACTGAAAGCGTATTTAAATAGACTTTAAATATCCATCAAAATTAACTAAAACTACATTTAAATAGTCACTGATTTATGACTGTGTGATATTTGTCACAGAGGAGATCGACAACAATATAAACATTGGGCCGTCTATTTCAAATTGTGTTTAGTTTGACAGCACATTGAAATTCGTTGTTTGGCAAGGAACAAAAAATATTGAAAGAATTTAATTAATCGCAATACTTAACTTACACCGTTTCGATTAATCATGAATAAGTGATATTAAAAATACTTATTCAAAATAATATAATAACTGATATAATTAATAAATAAATGTGGAAATACAAACAGAAAATTTATAACTTATTTTAATAAACAAAACCAATTCAAAGAAAAGAATAATAATATTAAGAAACAAAATACATGTAATTTTAAGTATATTAGAAATAATTGCATGAACTCTTAGGATATCGCTAAAATAGTTATGGTAATTTGAGGAATCACGTTGGCCAGGAACACAGAAAGTATTATTAAAATTTCAGACGCGATGATTGTTGGAGTTTCCAACGAAATAGCGATCGGGAAACTTTAGAAATATTTTTGGTCAAGTGCCGATAGAGCTAGATAATGTTAAGATAGTTCAAAATTTTCAGCGGGGGATACAGAGAACAGATTACTCCTAGTGCGTTTAACTTTTAATTATTAATAATAAAATGTCTGATTGATACTGTAAATGCAACAACTTTGAGGGACTACAACACATTTTCAGTTTTATTCAAAACATTGAACCTTATGAAATTAATTTCGTTAAATACTTTGGGAGCTTCTTCTATAATAACCGGGGAGGATGTCTCCACTCTTCTAATCCAAGTTCATATTCCAAATAAAACAATATTTATCAGAGAGTGAACAAATCATTTGGTCAGGTTCTTCTATAATGAAAATAACATTCAGACACACTTTATTATTCTCCATTCTCAGACGGGACATTCAGCCATAGAAAGGTTGCACTCAACACTTCTTAACCCTTATGTGACTGACAAGGTATCCGGGTACCTTTTGCGTTTTGAAACTAATTTTTTTTTTGTAGAAATTCGCAACCCTCGTACCTGAAACTTCTTAAGAGCTCCTAATTTTTGATATTTTATTAATTTTCAGAGCTCTGAAAAAAAATTTTAAATCCTGACAGGCGTAGCACACTAACTTTCTTCACACACCCTTAACTGTTCGACAAGGTACCCAGGTGCCTTCATACGATTCTATGAATAAATGCACTGTATTTTTTTTCTTTTTTAAAGTAAATTATAATGACAAAAAAGTAATAAAAATTCCCTTACAAAAAAAAAATTAATAAATAAAATATAAAATAAGTATACACATACTTGTGAATATATTATTCATGTATAATTTATTTAGGTTCATCGTCCTGTAAACATTTCGTGCAGCTGGCCGATTTACTGAATGCAAATTGCAAATTGGTATAGAGCAATTGCTGCAACTTCTGCGTGTTTTCCTCAGCTTCAAACGAAGTTTAGAACATATTTTACATCTTCCTGCTACTGCGATACGGCCAGTTTTATCTCTTTGCACTTTTGAGGTATCTGGATGCAAAGTAGTATCAAACTCTTTTCCAAGTACTATATCTATTGCTGCTCGTGTGTGAGTTTTTGCTATAATCTTAGGATTCTTAGAACGCTTTATGGTTTCAATAGACAATTGAAGTCAATAGACTTCAGTAGAAGTGAAGTGTGCATTGTTTTCCATATAAATAATATATGAAGCCAATGCTGCTACATCTACAAGATTAAAAAATAAGGATAGCGGCCACCGACTTGTTCTACGCTTACAATTATATTCGCCCAACAACTTGTCCATATTATCAACACCCCCTTTGATTTTAATATAATACTTTATAATATCGGGCTTAGCAGTGAAAGTGCTTTCGACTGACGGGGTAAAATGCATGGTTGATAACATTATTACTACATTGCTGCCCGAAACAATGACAAATTAATAGGTTTCCATAACTCTGAAATATGTTCTCTATTTGACTTATGAACACGGTATCTACCAAAAGACCAAAGAATGCATTTAGATCGTTTACGACGAAAGGTTTAAATATATTGTTTTTAGCGATTACGCTTTTTCCGCATATATGTGCATTGCAGTTTACGGCAATTTTTTCATTTTTCGATTTGTTTCTCATAATATAATGTCACACATTTCACATTGTCTTAAAACGTTTCTATTTGGAGCCTGTGGTTGAGGAAATGGCTCCTGTAACCAACACGAACCATCCTTGCCAAAAAATGCGTTTCCACTTTCCACTTCATCACTACCGTTGGTTTCATCTGAGTCGTAGGACTCCTCATCTGCTTCTATAATCCCTGTGGGTTCCGCATCTAAAGCTTCCATTTTTATATCGCCATCTACAGCAATAAAATTATCTTCCTCATCTGAATAAATAAAATCTTCGTCACTTGATTCACTCTCATACAATAAATTGTTTATTTCTGTAGAGCTAAATCTTTTATTATATATCCTTGTATTTGAGCTAATTTTATTGCTTATTTAACTTTCAACAACTTTAACTTTCAGAGCAATAATAAAAATTTTTCTGCAACCCAAACTTCCCTATGCAGATACAAACGTAAAATGGAAATAATGAAGAAATATTCTGCCAACGCTTATATTTTTTGCTTGTAAGGGAATCACCTACCTCAATTTATATTACACTGATATATTACATTACTTCCTTATGTAGCCACAGCTAAAATATTAAATACATCCTTAAAAACATTTGGGTGTATTTAAACTTTTGAAACATTTCAAATTTTGTTGCAAAATCGTTCATTTTTCATAAGATTTGTATGAAGGTACCCGGGTACCTTGTCGTACAAAACAAGAAGTTTTTTTTGTCAACCACATAAGGTTTAAGCATTTAAGAATCATGAAATGAAGAGCTTGTAATCAGAATGAAAGGTTACTATAAAAACACAATTCATTCAACAACAGGGCAAAGGATAATAGATTTTATTATTAGATGGGACTTGAACTTTAAGGAGAATTCAGATAGAATAAGTGAAAAGAAAAATAATAAGAAAACCAATGCCTGATATAGATAAATCAAAAATATACAGACAAAACTGCCAAGAAGATATGATCGAAATAATCCGAACAAGATTGATGTTGCGAGGGTTAAGGCACCCTTAATATATAATGTCAGACAATTTCGACCATGATCTTGATTTTGGTCATTTTGACAGATGGCAGAACCGAAATACTAACAAATAAAATAGAAACTGAGGCAGGATTTATGATAGTAAGAGGTCAGCGTGTTACCTTGATTCAGGGTTATTAAAAGTTTATACACATAATTGACCTGAAGGAGATAGAAGATACAGTCAGTAAAATCAGAGGTAGCATTGCGGGTGACTTGAAGGTGAAATAATGATGGATGATGTTGAACTTACAAAGAGATATTGAGAAGTTGGAACATTCATTGTTGACAATAAGAAGATAATGATAAAGAAAAAAGAGCACTGATTGACGCTGGAGGAAGACTTAAATGGGTGTTTGAAAATTTGAACAACGAAGAGAAACAAGAAATTTACGATCACATCAGAAAGATCAACCAACATAATAAAATAACCAATCTGAATAAAAGAATAATAATATATAATGATATATATGTATGTATATTATATGTTAAACTGATTTTGCAATCCCATAAAGAATTGCATAATGTTTAATTAAAGTAAAGAACTAGAAAACAAATTGGAGCAAGATGTAATCGTTTAACTTTGTTAATGAACAAAATAATTTTTTCCTAATTCTTCTACCTTTAGTTTTGTTTAATTGAGCTTTAGTGGATATTGAGCTTGAGGTCACTTTTTATGTATAAAATAACATTTTTATTTTATTTATCAATATTTCTTTATCCTCTGGATATCTTCTTTAGGATATTTATATATACCAACAAAAACAATTAACATTATTATACATTATAACATAAAATGTATTTGTTGTTAAGTAATGGTTAAGTACTGTCTATATGTATTTCATTGGCGCTTTTATCAAATTTACGGAGGCCAATTTTTGCAGTTGTTAACTCGCCATCTCATAATCTTAGTAAATATATTACTAAGATTTTGAATGATATAACTAAATCTTCGGTTTATAATGTAAAAAATTCATTACAATTTAGGGAAAAGATACAAAACATTAAGATATATAACAATGAAATATTGTTATCATTTGATGTTGTGTCATTATATCCTAGTATAGTGATTCAATTGGCAATTAATATTATAGACAGAGATTTTGATAATATAGCTGAACATACTGATGCAGAAAAAGATTTGTTTCAAGAAAATAAAAGTTTTGGATAGTAGATAATAGATATTTTAAATATGACAATAAAACATATATACAGAAGAAAGGACTTCCAATAAGATCACCGGCTTCACCTATATTAGCCGACATGGAAGAATTATTAATAAAGTGTTTAGAGAGCTTATCTGTGAAATCTAAAATTATAACATAATAAGTTGATGACATATATCTTATAATTTCATATACTGAATTGGATAATATGTTAGCATCACTTAACTCAGTCTATGTAGACATTCAATTTATTAGTGAAATAGAAAAATATAAAAGCAATAGTTTATGTATAGATTGCTATCAGAAACCAACAGAATCAGGTAGAGTTTTATATTATTATTCAAAACATCCAAGGCAAAATATTTAATAGATAAAATACTGGATATTAGTGACAGATAAGCTTGTAATTTTATAGAACGGTATAACATAGAAAATAAGATTAAAATGAACAATACGACCAAAAATAAGTTCTATAAGTCTTCCACATACATATATTCCAAGAATTTCAGATATAATAGAAAAGTCAGATATCTTTGATATAAATAAATATAAAATAGCCCACAAAATATTCAATCAATTAGGTAGGTTATTCAGTAATACAAAGGACAAAATTCATAATTTAGAGAAGTCAAATGTGGTTTACAGTATTCCATAGAAAGGAAATGATAATGAAAGAAGTAATAAAATTTTATTTAGGTACAATACAAAATAAACTTAAGACCAGATCAGATCGACATGAATTAAAACTAAAATACAGATTATACATCAACACCGAAAACAGAATTATAACTACACTGTCGTGACTTAAATCACTTTCCAGATTTCGTTATATGTTAGAAATGTTTTGGGTGGGCCAAAAGTTACCATAAGGTTTAAAAGTTTAATAACTTTTTCGTTTATTTATTTTTTATATATCTTCTCAGATTATATAATATACAAAATAGAAAATTTTGTACACTCAGTATGAAAAATAATGCCTCTTAAATGACCGCCTTTTATAGCTTCATACTCATGGGCTCGTTTTAGAGCATTTTCCATAACATCTTTTATAATTCTGCAACAATGTTTAATTAGAGTTCAAGGACTGTCTCTGGCTTGTTCTCATACACTCGCTCCTTCAAATAACTCCAAAGAAAATGGTCGGGTGCTTTCAAATCTGGCTCTCCAAAAATGTGTCATTGTGTCTCGGGCAGTGGCTCCGTCCTTCTGTTTGTTTTCTAGCAGAAATCGATACCGCTCTCCATTTACGGTTACAGCATTTCCATCTTCATTTTCGAAGAAGTAAGGCCCAATGATATATTCAGATGTGAGCCCACACCATATTGTACACCTAAGGGTACAATATTGTTACAAAGATTAGAAATAGATTTAAATAAAACGACAATGTGGCTATATGTACTTGGCAGCACTGCCAATTAATCTATAGTTGTCAAAATGTTACAACCCTGGTCAACACTATATAGATAATATTCAAATTAACGGAAATGGAATACTCCAGAATACACAAGATCATTCAAGGCTGTGCCAATAAGAGTAAACCACAACAATAACAAACCTAGCAACATAAATGCTAAGAGATGTTATTTTTAATGATCTTGCATGCAAGTATTCGCTGCTAATAAAGCTAAATAGATTCACAAGTATACACAGCCATGTACACGTAGAAGAAACAAAACCACACACTCATCCACACATCCACTCATAGTTACCATAGGCAAAACACACAGAACACTCATACCATACAACCACACATAGTTACCATAAGCAAACCAAACAAGTCAGCATTGTCATGAATACAAACACACACATGTCAAGTAAAATACAACCACCATACCCAGAACTTTCGCGAGGTTACCAGACGACGTAATTTTTGCTAAATAAAGGTTTAGAGAGAATCAGTGTGATTTCAAACATAGACGTGTAAACATCGCTGAGGGTTGAGTAGTACCAATACTCGTGTAAATAAAGTAATAAATAAAGTGTTGCCGCATTATATTTCTTAAATTAATTTGTCCGTGTTTTAATTTGATGCAATAAAACGAATCCTTGAAGGATAAGTAATAAAACCGTTTTTACGAAAAGGTCTAAAAACGTAACAATATGTAATTGGCGTTGATGAATGGCTGTTGAATTTTCAGCACCCCAGAACTTACAGTTCTACTTATTAACAAACCCATTCATATCAAAATGAACTTCATCACTCATAATAAAATTTTCAAGAAAAAGATAAGAGCAGTCTCACCAACACAATTGCAATTGCCACCACTTATTGATAGTTGATATAAGCCTTAAACTTGAAGACAGAATAGCTCTGTTCATTTACTTTTCTATCACTTTCCATCAACTAGAGAGTAAGAAGAAATTTTATGAAATTTCTCTCAATAATAACAAAAAGTAAATAAACACTTTCCAATCCAAAATTATCAACTTAAAATAGTGATGTGGTATGTAGGTATACGCAAGTACTCAGTATTTACTCCAATATTTCGAAAACTTTATATATTAGTATGAAAATAATGTGATTTTTATTATATGTTTGTTTCTTTCTAATGAAATTAATAAATAATTGCTTTTTACATGCAGCAGTTGTACAAGAGCAAAGTAAATTATAAAAATTTATCTTCACAAACTTACTAACACTATCAATACTTATACTTTTTATTAAAAAACATATCTAAAGCACAGGCACATGTATATTTTCTGGAATTTTGAACGATTTAAATGAAAGAAATATTCATATAATATATCTCGATCTTAGCAGATTATCTTATCTTGTTATTGATTTAACTATGGTTTTGTGTCAAATCGCAGGGCCTCTAATCTAATATGAGATCTCGTCGCACCAACAAAACGTTTGCTATTCTCTGAAACGCAGAATAAGTAAAAATATATAACATTATTTTATACACTTTTGTTAGATTTGGATAATAACCAACATACTGTTCTATGGATTGCCCTACACCAATAATTATCATAATGATAACTTCGTGGAGACTTCTCACAAACTGCATAATCCAGGCCCTCTGTAGAGCCAAAAACATATTATATTATATAAAATATTTGGTTTTTTAAAAATCATTTAGTTCATATGCAAATGCATATCTTAAAAAATTCTACTATCAACTGCTATTGTGTGAAGTGTCCAGTATCTAGGTACTTATAGTTTTTACATCACCTCCAATCGCTTCGGCATTCTGTGTCCCTAATGTATAGTATGCTACTTAATTCATTTCCTTTATACGTAATAGTTGATTACTGCTGATCCTAAGCTTAACAAAAATAGCTATAAATATATTTAATAGCTTGAAATATTACTTAACATATCTCAAATTTTCAAAAATATTTAAATTTTAGCTTCTTTTAGAATCCTTGATTCTTAAATGTAAACACAAAACAGCTGCTTGGATAATTATTGAAAGTAAAAATTTTACTATCAATAATTTTCAACAATTTTCCAGTCTCTCAATCTTTTGCTCTCTTTTGTGGCACTCTCGTTGAAAGTTTTTCGAGTTAATGAACACTTTTCTATCAACAATTGTTAACAATTTTCAGTAAATGAACAGAGATAATGATAAAAAAAACAGATTGCAACATCATGCACACAAAATTTTATTCTTTTGTACAGGTAGGTGAAGTAAGAAACATGGGAAGGTCACAAATATTTTTTTATATTTTTAAGGTTTCCGGCAAAAAAAAGTTCATACAATTTATTTCTCCGGGAATTAAGCATCGTAAAAATCGTTTTATTGCAGGTGCATTCAAAAATAATGTTTCAAACATCAAAGGTAACAAGATTACAATGACGAAAACGTCCTATATTGCATATTAATACAGGTAGTTTCTTAAAGGGTTTATCATTTTCATTATATTATTGTATATCGCTATGAAAAATATCATAATACCTTCTGATAACCGAATCCCAGTTTTCTTTAAATTTCTTATAGCACAAAAGGCATTGAGGATTACCAAATTCATAATATATGTATATAACGAAAAACGTTCGTGATGGTACCACCATCTTTTTTACGTACTATTTTGTACTCTTCGTCGTCTGAAAGACAACTGAATAAAAGAGCATAACAAAGTGGTGGGTGTTAACTATAAACAATTGCTTTATAAAATGAGCATCACTGGTCTTTCAACAGTGACGCCCAAAACTAAAAAGTGTTTGTATTGGTGATAAAAACGAAAAAGAAAACGAAAAGCAAGAGATAGAAAACAGATTACGACATTAGGCACACAGTGGGAAAGTTACAATTTTTTTTTATATTATTAAGGCATCCGGCAAAAAAAATTTTCTAAATATATTTATCCGCAAATTAAGAAAATGCAAAATCGTTTTATCGCAAGTGCATTCAAACATAATGTTACAAACATCAAGGGCTACAACAAGATTACAATGACGAAAACGCCCTACATTGCATATTTACAAATGAATTGTTACAATTCATTACGTCAGACAAATCAACTTGTGAAACATAACCCACGCAACGAATGCAAACAAGAAGTTGGTCGTTTGTGTGAGTGGTTTCGTCAATGCAAGTAGAATAAAATTCACAATTTTGTATATATTGCTTTATAGCGATAATTATTTTAATAATTATAATTTTACTTAAAATATCTTTAATAAAAATACCATCTGAAAATGGTCAGCCTGCAATATGTAGGCTTACGATGCCTGATGAAAATTTTTCATCATTATTTTCTGCCTCCTTTGTTTATTTTTCATTATATTTTTGTATATCGCTGCGAAAATTTTAATAATGCCTTCTGATAACCGAATGCCAGTGTCTTTTAAATTGTTTATAACACAAAAGGCATTGAGCATTACCAAATGCATTTCATATCAAGAAAAATTTTCGTAATGGTACCACCACCTATTTGACGTAGTATTTTGTACTCTTTGTCGTCTGAAAGACAACTAAATTAAGAGAGCATAACAAAGTGGTGGGCGTTAACAATAAGTAATTACTCTATAAAATGAGAATTTTTTCAATCAAATAAGTTTCAATTGCCCAACCCACATAATTAGGAACAAAAAACAATGCAGACATGATATCGTCTTTTTATTTTGATTTCTTTTTGAGTTTTAATAGTAATTTAATTCTTCTTAATATATAAAATGGGTTTAATTCATCAAAAAAATGTATATACATATATAAAACAAATATTACATTTTCGTTTACTTTTATGTATTAAAAATATATGAATTCTTGAACCCTGAAATCAAGTGTTTAATTTCCTAACACAAATTTAATTCTTCCTGAAGTTATGCTTCAGGTATAATTCACGAAAAAGCAATATTAGTAACTTATTAAGTTGCTTTTGTGTACTAAGCAAAAATTAAAATTTTTCAACCCTGGAATCGAATTATTATTCATTTTTCGTTTTTGATATCAAATTAATTCTTCACGAAGTACACTGTAAAAACCAAATTAAGGACATAAAAAATTTAGATTTCATTTTCAATTTACCGCAGGTACCCAATATTGTAATGCAACCAACCTTTCATATGCATGACGATAGCATTTCGATATTTTGCATTGTTCTTGGATTTAAAAATTATAATATAGTATTTTTCATTAACTTGTAATTCTAAATTGAGAACATTAGGGTAGATTCTAATATTTATTGTAACAGTATATGTGGAAATTGATGGAGGATAAGTGAGTCGGTTTTACCATCCCACCCTGGAAGTGAAATTTTCTTTTTTTTCAAATTTTTTTAATATTTTATATCAGTTTTTTCCCTCAATTAAAAATATTTTTAATTAATTAGTAAAAAACGACGTTAGATATTTCTTTGGATACTTTAATGTATGAAAATATTTAAATTTCCCATTCCTAGAAGCGAAACTTTAATTTGAATAGCCCAGGGTTCGTCCAGCTCAAAATCGTTTGCCCAGGAGTGCCATAATTAAGACCGTACTGGGCTTGGTTTCAATACCCATCTTGCAGTGACCCACACTGAACCTACTTATTTCTATACTAGCTAAACTGCGCGCTGTGCTGCTCTTTTCTTCCGTATTTGACCAATAGCTTGTCGCTTTGGAGTCAGAATTGCACGGGAACGACGTGAAAAAAGCGTTTATATCTCTTATATATCTCAAGGAAGGTCAAAACGATGTTTTGTCTTTTGAGATCTTTTAGTTTAATATTAGACCGTAAATATATATACCATATATTTTTAAAATATAATGTCTGAAATACAAACAAAAGCGTTTTTCAATCATTTGATTTCATATATAATATGTTACATCTTAATTATATATAATTAGTTGTAAAGAGTTCTAGATTAGTATATCTTTCTACTTATCTATAACATGTTTCGCTTAGTAATTATATATATATATATATATATATATATATATTCTGCCAAAATTATATGGTAGGTAAAAAAGTAGCAAAATCCTAGTTAAACCTCTTTTATATCATATTATATTTTTGTATTTTTTATTTTTATAAAAACATTTATTCTAATCCTAACTACAGAAGACAAGTTAGCTCATTAATATGATTATAAGAAGAGTTTCGGCACTTGGTATAAAAATTTTCCTTTTTCTTGTAAGTCTATCCTTAACTAATTCTATATCTGCAAGAGAATGCAGATATGCTATGCAAGGAAGGATATATAATAGTTTGAATAAAATATTCTACGATATTTGTAGATTATTGAAGTGACAGTTGGCACTGGTCGACCAAACAGGAGCTACGTAGAAAATAACGGCGTGAAATACTGATTATAGTACTAAAATTTTATTCCTAATGCTTAAGCAAAATTTCTATTAGTAAAAGGATATAACATGTGAGCGAGTACATTTACTTTATTTATTACATGATGAATATGATCTTTGAATTTCATTTTGGAGTCCAGTATATAACTTTCTCATCCCATTGAATAGATAAATTATTAAACATAATGTTGCTTTGAGATAAAAATATATTGCCTGTGTTTTATCAGAATTCAACATTATTTTCCAGTTATATATCTCTGAAGGCAGTATTCTAATTGGGGGTAATCTGAAGTGAAAAGTTATAAAGAATTGGTGACAAACAAGAACCTTGCGGACAATCTGCGGCAATAAAGTACGAATGAGAAGAATTCGAACCAATATAGACTTTGAAGGAATGTGATTTAAGGAAACTTGGAACTATCTTTATAAGTTGCGTAGGAAAACAAAAATGTATCATTTAAAAAATCAGGCAATCATGCCATACTGACTCAGATGTTGCTTTGGCATTTAGTAATAGCATACCAGCTGATTTTTGGGCTTTAAAATTTTCGCGACATGCCCGCGTCTGAATACGCCACTGGCAAGATCTGCTTCTGAGGCAGGTTTATATGCCTAGATTAAAACAGCAGATTGTTATGCGATGTTTGGAAATTATTTATTAATTGCCCTTTATTTTACAAACGCTTTCCTTACATACTACTTATGAGAAGCCTTAACTTTTCTAGTGTTGAGTGATATTACTTATCTCTCAATTAAACTTATATTCTAAACATCTACTTGCTACTTAATATTAGAATATTGTATCAGCAGTCAGTTTGTTTTTGTTGTTGCTTTAATTCTATATTTTGTGTCAAAAATGAAATAAACTGTAAAGTTGCAAGTTCAGCAAAATAACTATTGTACGTTGAACTTATTAATGTATAAGCAGAAAATTACTATATTAATATCAAATCGCTTCTAGCAAAAATTTTTAATTGCTAAAACGTGAAGCGATCGAATTACGTCAAAACAAAATTAAACAATATTAAATCGAATTCAGATTCATAGGCTAATTGTTCGAACTTAATGTAAATCTCAGAAAGACATGATGATAAATATTCCAAGGCACAAAGGAAAGTCATGTCTTTCTGAGATTTAAATTAATTTCGAACAATTAGCATATGATTCCGAATTCGATTTAATATAGCAATATAAATGTTCGTTAAAATAATCACCAAATAGAAAATTAAACAATGTTTTTTTTCATGTTGAAAAAAATTTCTAGCTTTTAAAATTTAATAGCTAGACTGGTTACAACTTCATATTGCTAAATTTTTAACATACAGTTCTTAAGATTAGTAATTAAAACTAGTGTTATATTATTCATTTCCTGAAGAGTGAAGAGATCATTACTGGTGATGCTTTGGCTATTATTGTTGTTTCCATTGCTTTGGGATATCCAGATACTAGAAGGTGTATATATGCTTTGGTGTAGTGTGTTTGGAAAGTTACTATTGTAGTTGATGTTATGCTGGTTAACGTAATTGTTACGTAGACGACGTTCTTGAACTGGCCGTGAACGTTGTCTCATACCTAAGTTATTGACCTTGCTTGGACATTGGCATAACGTAGATTTTTGAGATTCATTTTGCCACATCAGTTGCCACATCTGATTGTAGTATCTTCACGTTCTGAGGTCTTGTGTGATTCAGCGTAGTTGGCACAGAAAGTTTTGACCTTGCAACGACTAGATCTATGCCCGAATATTTGGCAATTACAACATTGAGTGATTTCAGACTTGCGTAATCTTACTTTAAGGAAATTTTAATACAGAATAATTCTGACGTAGTTCTTTTAGTGTTATACTTTGCCTTTGGATATATAATATATATATATATATATATATATATATATATACATATATATATATATATATATATATATATATATATATATATATATATACTCCGAATTATGCGAGAAAGTCTTGGTATCGGTTTTTACATCTAAACATCCCACATCGGTCAAGGTTTTCATTAGTATTTTTGGATCTTGTCTATCAAGACCAAATAGAAGAGCATTGTGCGGTTCTTCATTTTTGGAAGAATAAAAAATACTCATATTAAGCATGGACTCATATCCAGCTTGAGATTTAAGAAATATTTTAAGATCAATCGAAATTTTTCTTATGGCATAATTTGACACTTAAGCTAATTTATATATGTAGTTAATGTATTTCTTTAATTTTGCATATCAAAATAGCAATTCGTAGAATGTGAGCCTTAGTAGTATTTTCTACTAATTTTATCTCCATCAATTGTTTGCAGAGGAAAAACAGTAGTTGTTAAATTTTGTACTAATAATTCCTTTATTATTTGTTTCAGTTTTTTTGTTTTTATTTTGATCGCTCATTGCGTTATCATTGTCACATATTCATGACCGCTTAATTTTGTTCGATTTAATTGTTTTTGTTCGAAACTAGTTTTGGATATTTGAATTTTCAATATATTATTGTTGTTATATAATGTATTGATTGATTGTAAACAAATGTTATTATTTTGTCCGCTATACACAACTGAATTCAACAAGTCAATTAAAACGACTCCGACAACAGCATTTTTCAAAATTTTCCAGAATTAAATGAATGTTTGTCTGTCTGGCCTTTATATAATTTTAAACTGTGCATGAGATCGTGTTATGATGTTTAGCACAGTTGTTGCGCATGAGCCGACTAAAGGCCCAACTACAATATGCGTACGCTAGCGCAGGCGAATTTGCGAATACATACAATCAAATGTGTGCGACCATAATTTGCTTTGCTAACTTTTCGGCAAGTTTCGTTAAATTTTATTTTTCTACGCATAAAGCGAAACTGATCGCATTTTCTTTAAGGAAAAAGGGTTGCATTGAAAATAGTTATTAGATACACACAAACCGTAGACTGTGATACATGCACAAAAGAAGCGGCAATGGACGCCGAAAATAATTTTATAGAAAATTTTATAAATAATGTGAAAAATTATAATTGCCTTTATGATAAAAGCGATATCTTTTGTTATAATCGAAAAATAAAGAAAAAATGCAGAAAAGTGCATAAAAGTATTATACTTTATCTTTCTTTGTTCTGGTATATACATATGTATATATGGCAAAATGTATTTGTGTATATTCCTTCAATGAATGACCCACTTGCACGCACCGTTGGATTGTTTAGTACTTTTCCAATTTATTCTATAATTGCTTTCTTAATTGAAATTAATTAACTTGCTTATGATAATATATAGATTTTTAAGTTGAACTCATATATATATATATATATATGCATTTATATTTTATGTATATATAATAAATTAATGTTTCATAAATTACATTTTTTGCAACTGAGTGTAGTAAGTAATTAAACTAATATAGCCACACAAATTCTTGTTAAATTTGCTTTACGCATTTGACAGTCTTTTCGTCGAGTTTTGACAGTAGCCAAAGCTAGCCTACGCATATTATAGTTGGGCCTTAATACCTCAACATGTTCATGTGGTACTTATGAAGTTTTGAGATCGTTTTATGTACTCAAACCAATTCGTTAAAAGTACATGATAGGACCGTACAAGTATTCACAAGCAGTAAGCACAAAGAGTACCTACTACTAGTTGTAATCGACAAGCGTCTTGTACTCAAAAATATGTTCCGTTTCGCTGTTTGCTACTTCGAATATGTGTTCATGTTTTGGCACTGCACGTGTACTTCACGAATACAAATATAATTGTGCAGATCTTTTTTGATACTTATTTCTCTTTTGATATGTTTAGTTGATATATATGTATAAAGACATTATATACGTATTTTATGTGTTTAACTTTCTAAATAAATGTTTTATTCTCATTGAAACATAGCATGTCCGTATGTGGTTGTCCGTTGCTGAAGGTCTGTCAGCAATAAGCATCCGTTTGTGCATAAATTTATACAATTGCGTCATATTATAAAATATTTAATATATGTACATATATGGGAAAAAATGTGTCCAGTTTATTAAATTTATGGTAAGGAATGACTTATTGCCCTATTGGTTGTGTATATTGATGTTTCTGTTGTCTATTATTACCTCTTAATTAATTAGCGTACTTTTTCAGTACAAACATCAATAATATAAATATATAGAAGTGTCATCTATGTTGTATGTATAATAATAAGAATACACAAAATGTCAAGCCTTATTTGTGTGATCTGACAAAAAGTATACAATTTAAATTCATCACTAAGAAGTCATATCCGATTGCATCATGATCGTGAAGAGCCAACTTCTTCGTTTTATTGTACAGGAGCCGGTAGCGACAACGGAAACAATGTTTATTGAAAAGAGTGTAGAAAACATATTTCGAAAGCAAAATGGCATACATATGTATTTTGTTTTCCTTTTATGTTACCATAAAAGGACAAACGAGTATGAACTAAACAGTGTTGAAAAACTTAATAATGATTAATTTAATGCCTCAAAACTTTCTGTCTTTAATTAGATTAAAAGTTTTATATGTGTCCTGCAGTTTTTGGGTGCTATTGAATTACGCTGTCTTCAGCTAGATATAATTTTATTGCTTGTATTGTTCTTGGAGGGATTTTTATTTGTAGCACTTTCAATGATTTCGTATGTATTGGAAGAGGTATCGTAGTATTATTTATGAATAAAGCTATTGTAAATGTTTCGTGGTCTATTTTGCAGAGATATTTCTTTAAAAAGTCTCTACCTATAATGCCGTCTGTTTTCATTGGAAAATCTTATTTTACTAATTGGAAAGGCTAAATACATTTTTCGTTATTCAATGTTAATTCTAAATCTATTGTTTATTTCCTCTGTAGTAGTTCCAGTTAATTTGCACTTTCTCCTGGCTTAAATGGTTCACCTTCGAATTCTGTTTGCATGCGGCAAAGTTATATGTCGCCTCCCATGTCTATTAGGAATGTTAATTGTTGTAATAAATAATTTTGTATTTAGTAGTTATGAAATCAGTATTATTGTCTGACATTTTGGCTGTCCGAAATAGCCATGTATTGCGAGCCCATTGTGTTTCCCGAATTCTGTATGGCATGTATGTGTCTGTCTATTGTTATTCCTGTATGTGTGGTTTTGTGTTCTCCTGTTATTTGTATTGAACTTGCGATTGTTAGTAAATCTGTTAGAATCGATGTTTTCATTTATATCATTTCTACTTCTATGATTCTTGCTATTAAAGAAATTATTATTAAGATTGTTGGTTCTGGGTAGATTGTTATTATTAAATTTGTTATTCCTATAAACATTTTTATTTCTAGTATATTTGGTAAACTTTCCATGATTATTTTGTCTGTTAAATGTTTGTTTTGAAGTGTTTGTTTGTTCTCTTCTAAAATGAGGTATGATTTACCTTCTGATCATTTTCCAATTCCAATGCGAGTTCACATGCTTTTTGTAAATCATTTGGTCGAGAAGTATATATCGTTTGATTTATCAATAATACCCGTAATTGTTTCTCTAAGTGTGTTTAGTGACATTTTGCCTTGATACAACGTATTTAACTTACTTTGTAGTTCTGGTATCATTGTGGTTTTTAGTGCTTTAAAATATTCTGGTTGGGTGCAATTGTCCATTGAAGTTCTCACGTTAGAAGTTGGTTTTGCATTGTAAACATATTGAAGAAAATCTACTTCCTTTGCAGTTAATGTCTTATTTATTAGTTCTCTTGTTATTAAATATATTTCTAATTCCGTGTAATTAACGGTAAACAATGGTATAGCCTTAGAGGCCGTTTCTAAACTGAATGCTATCATTCTGTTGTCTACTATGTTATTGTTTACCAAAAATTTAGACAAATTTCCCAAAAGTTGGTTTATATGTTTTTCCTTTTTGGAATCCATATTGACATTTATTTATTATAGTGTATTTTTGGAGGAAACCTGTGAGTCTTCTGACAATAATCTTTTCAAGAACCTTATCTATTACAGAAAGTATAGCGATTGGTCTATATTTGTTTATGACAGATTGCATTCCACTTTTATAAATTGGCCTAATTATTGAAGTCTTGAATGTTTCTGGAACTGTGGCGGTTTCGATGCTTCTGTTTAATATCTTGCTGATAATGGGTGTTAGATGGATGGCATTAATTCTAAGATCTCTTGGTCTTATTTTATCTATACCTGGGCCCTTTTTTCCATTTAGTGAGTTTAATATGCTGTATATTTTTCTTCATTTGTGGGTTCAATGTATATTGTATTTTGAACTATATTTTGACTGTTAGTGATTTATGTTTTTCATAAAATGTGATTTATGTTTTGTGAATTATGTTTTTCACACTAACGTTAAAGTTCGATGCAAACTTGTTCAGAATGTCATTTACGTTTTCGTTGCTGAAATTTCTCATAATAAAGGAGTCAATACTATTATATTTTTACCAATTATTTCACTGATTATTTGCCATGATGCCAGCATATTATATTTTTTTCAACTAAATTTATTTTTAAAGTCTTTATTGTTGTCGAAAAGTATTTTCTTATTTACAAATATTCTAAATGTTTTGAATTCATTTTCGAATCTTATATTGTTGCGATTATTCTGCCATTTTTTAAAAAGTTTATCGCTAGTGGCACAATATTTAATTATTTCCTCACTAATCCATTGATTTGTGGATCTTTTTTTACTCTGTTTTAAGTGAACTTGCGTAAGTATATATCGTTGAAACTTTTGCTGTACATTTTTGTAGATGTTGGTGGTACCTGTTGTTTCGTTCACTGAATTAATCCAATTAGTTTCTTTAATTTGTTTTTGAATCATGTAGTTGTTTAATTGCGTTTCCTGTGATCTTATATTTGCATTTTCCTTCCCCTGATTATTTTCGTAAATTGTACAGAAAAGGGAGTAGTGATCTGAAATGCTGGTTTTTATTATTGCGGCCGTTGTTAGTTTATTTGCTTTTAGTATGAGATGACCAATTAAGAGCAACAAGTTTTCTGAAGAGGCTATGGGTTAGGTATAGTCCACAAGTGTCAACACTACCTGCTTTATTTAGGTACCGCACGCAAACTAAAATGAAAGAAATATTAAATATTTTTAACTGTATAACTAAAATGTTTTAATATTACTAGATACCGATTTATGATTTTTGATGAAAATGAAAAATAATTCAGATGACTTAAAATTGTTACGATTTTCAAGTTGGCATAAATTGAAGTACCTCTGTACTCTTCACTGCTAAACGTAAACTGACTTCATCATCGCTGATGCTATTACTATACTTTGTAGTACATTTACATATGCGCAAAATTTAGTAGATATTTATCGAAATCTCTATCAAAATCTATACCGTTTTTACTAGTGACTTTCGGCATATGGCGAAATTTCATTCTAATATACATATATGTTTGTTGAAAAAATGAATAACTTGACGAACTCAAATTTTTTGCAACCGGAATATAGCTCTGTTCATTTAAAATTGTTGATAGAAAAGTGTTCGTTAACTCTAAAAACTTTCAACGAGAGAGCCTCTCTGCTTTTCAGAGAATAACAAACGTTTTGTTGATGCGACGAGATCTCACATTGGAATATAAGTAGGTAACGCGATTTGACACAAACTCATTATGAAATCAATAACAAGATAAGACAATCCCTTAAGATCGAGAAAAACTCTTATATGAATATTTCTTTAGTTGCAAAAGTTCAAAACTCCAAAAAATAAACGTATGCGTGTGCTTTAGATATGTTTTTATAATAAAAATTATACTTATTGATAGTTCTAGTAAGTTTGTGTAGATACATTTTTATTATTTACTGTATTCTTGTACAACTGCTACATGTAAAAAGCAATTACTTATTAATTTCATTGAAAAGAAACAAATATATACTTAAAATCACATTATTTTCATACTACTTTATAAAATTTTCCCAAATATCGGAGTAAATACTGAGTACTTGCGTATACCACATCACTGTTTTAAGATGATAATTTTGGATGGGAAAGTGTTCATTTACTTTTTGTTATTATTGAGAGAAATTTCATAAAATTTCTTCTTACTCTCTAGTTGATGGAAAGTAATAGAAAAATAAATGAACAGAGCTTATATTATCTTTCATTAAGTTGCATAGAGCTTACAAGGTTAACAGTGTCATACATATATAAAAGAGCACTATCTGAGCAGCGCTTCTTCATAAATTCCTTAAACTTCAGATATGATCAATGTAAGCCATTGCAAATCTTTAGGTAAATATGTAACACTATGAGTTGACAAATTATTACGTAATATTTTGGTATATATTAAATGGCTACTCTGAAAGATATTGTGTGCTTTATTTCTGTGAGAACAACTAATACAAATCACTTACTTATTGCAGCGAAAGACACATATTCTGCAAAATTTTGATATACCACTTAAACTCTTTTCTTCTCACATATCGGAATTTATCTGATCCACTTAATTCCGCCCAATTGTTGTTTAAAATACAATGCTATATATATTTAGTTATCTATACAAATATTATTAAACTGAAAAGTTTGTATGTTTGAAAACGGTAATTACCGATTTTAAAGGTTTTTCAATAAACTAAGAGAACGGAACTTACAAACGTACATAAGCTACATATATAAATAAGGTTACAACAAAGTGTGTAGGACAAACTTTTCAGTTTTGTAATATTAGTATATATGTACATAGAGATAAAACTACGAATATTTAGACCTGGTTTCTGAGTGAAAACAAAAGCTGTAAAAAACCATTATTGGTGGTAGCCTATTAACTAAACACGCTACTTTTTATAAGAATAAAACTTTAAAATCATTTTCGTTCGTTTCCTTGAAATGTAATTTTTAATAACAGTTAAAAAAGGTATGAAATGATAATTATTTCATTTGATATGACAGGAAAATGAATAACCCGCATTGTTGAAAATTACTTCAAATATTTGGTAGTAGCTGGGACCTACTTTAGCTAATAACATTTTGTTACAAAATCTCCTTCCATTTTTAATTAATTTTTGTTCATTCATCGGTGGACAACATAACAGTCTGGTGAATAAGGTAGCCATTGCATAACCACAATATTTTCTACTAGAATTCAAGATTCTGCAATATTTGGGCGATACATATACCTGCTAATAATTACAGCTTATATGTTGGAGGTGCTATGTATATGTTGAGATGGTTATTCAGAAATGTAATTGCGCTATAATTAAGCGCTTTCAAGAACTGTTTTCGATATTTACTAGAAGCACCCACAACATTACTTCATCCTAGACCAAACTTTTTAATCGGAAAAAATATTTCCCAAGAAATTATTTTCTTTGCGCCGTCTTACTTGACCAAATCAAACCAAGCTACTTGCATTCAGAAAATATTCATCAAACCAAGATTTTTTGTGAATTTAAATCGAGTCGGATTGGTAGATTTCAACATATCTGAAATAAATAAGAGAAACTGTTCCTCCAATCTGGTTTCTTAAAATAATTTTACACGGCTTTACTGATCGATTCCACGGACTGTCTAGCACTTGATATTAAAAAACCATGGGGATTGTTAAATAACCACCTCAAAAACTATTGATTCCCTCACAAGATATCGTAAACGAAAAAAGTGATTTAAAAAAAAATATATATATATTTTTATGTAATATTAAAATAATAGTGTGCTATAAAACTCTCATTACACGTTTGTGCTTCAGGAGGTCACAGGAATATAACAGCACAACAAACCATACGATAGCGGAAAGTAGCAATGGTGGCCTTTATAGGCAACCGTTTTCCAAATTTATATTTTCGTAAGAGCGCACATGATATAATGCAACTTTAGATAAACTTGAGTTCGCATTTAGTTTAGGACTAAATTTTCGTCAACTTTAGTTGCTCTAATAGCTAGCAGTAAGCTAACCTAGCCATTTTCATGTATTTTGTTCGTGGGCTTCAATCACCATGAAAAAACTCAATTTTGTTTGTCCTTATGACGCATTTTAGGGGATATAATATTCTAAATCAATTTTCATGTATTTTTTTTTATTAGATTTGCTACGAGCAAAATTTTAATATTTGTACAGAATGGATTGTCAAGAATACATATGTATTTGTAGAAAACGGTAGTCTAATTTTTTCACGAATTCAATGAAATAATATATCAAATATTTTATATTAAACGATTTTTATATGTTATATTCTTACTAATAAAATAATCTAACATGTATATATATATATTTCTTACAACAAAGCACCTTGATGATGTCGGATATGGCGTCATTCTTCGAGAACATAAAAATTTAAATGCAGCTAGAAAAAAAGATGCAATAAATAGAATACGGAAGCTACGTAAAATTGGTATGAATGAGCTACCGCCACCATATCCAAATGGATGGTACAGTTTAATGGAGTCATCAAACCTCCAACAAGGCGAATGTAAAAGTGTATCAGCTCTGGGTGAACAGTTTGTTATATTTCGAACAATAAATAATTCAGTTCATGTGTTGGATGCCTACTGCCCTCATTTGGGTGCAAATCTAGGTGTAGGTGGCCGTGTTGTCGGAGATACTATTGAATGTCCATTTCATCAATGGAGTTTCCGCGGAAGTGATGGAAGATGCGACAACGTACCTTATAGTTCATGTGGTAAGAATTTATATATATATATATATATATATATATACGTATATATATATATATATATATATATATATATATAATTGTTGTGTCTAATTTTTTAACCTTCCGTTATATTAATATTTCGCTAAACATCATACATATAATTGAAATGAAAACTTTTGACAATACTAAATAATTTTCCTCAAGATACGAATCGATGGTTAGTGAAATATTAAATATTATTATAAAAGAACCTCAAAACTCAAACATATCTATTATATATATATATATATATATATATATATATATATATATATATTTATATATATATATATATATATATATATATATGTATACATACACATATATATATATATATATATATATATATATGCATACATATATATATATATATATATATATATATATGTATGTATACATATATATACATACATATATATATATATATATATATATATATATAAGACATCTTCGACATTTCGTCAGAGAGGGTAGTCTTATTAGTATTATTCCTACGTCCTCCTTTGTTCCAAAGAAAGAGACTCGGAACTGATGCGCATGCTTAATCGTTAGTTACTAACGATTTCTAAGACGTATTAATTCTTCTAAGTTATATTAGAACTAGTTGCACAATAATACACACGCTGGTGAAATTTAATAAGGATTCCAGCATTACCGGATTTATATTCTCCGGCCTGATAATGCGCTAAAACGTTTGTTCTAAATATGACCTCCAGTTGTTAAATTGTGAACAGACAAAGACGACATTCACATCATAATCAACAATATTCCCACTGCAAGTGGACAAAACGGACTTGAAATGAAATAGATATGACCTAAAACAACCATGTGCAGACAAGAACTGTGTTAGGTAGTAGCTTAAGTTACTGTTTCCTAGTCAGCCATAACCTGATGTTGGGTATTAATGTATATGTTCATCTTTCCTTTTCAGTGGCTTACCAGCGTTCCTGCCAGTACGTTCTGTAAACATAAGTGTGTATTATCCCTATTCATGATTCTTAAGTCGATTAGGATCATACCTGCAACGATAAAACGGCTTCGTCCGACACCGTTCGAAATGCACCACATACTTTCAAAGCAGCTACCCTACATACAGGGGATACCAACCCCACATATATGGAGTGTTCTTACCATACCATACTGGGAGTGCATATAGATTAATGCTCCTCACTACTCCAACGAGCAGTTTCCTCTGAAAATACTTTGGCCCTCTTGTATTTGGCATAATTCGAGATAGCGCCAGTCAGGTTCTTGATGCTTTGGTTGCTATATATCGCAAGTTCTTACGAAAAGATAGATGTGTGTCAATAATAATGCCTAGATATATCAGAAATGCATTTGAGTGATTAAAATATTTGCCAACAATATTTCCCTAGCCTTACGGCTACTAATCAAAACCTTTCTTTGAAGTAAACTAACTCTAAGTTTTCCATAGTACATTACGTTCGACAATAATGGTCCGAGTATCGATCCTTGGGGAGCTCCTCCACTAATCCTACGTTTTCTTATACCTACATCTGTATCATAGATCCATTATCTATTTCGAAAACAATCCTACACTAATCTTATGAGATATTATAGGTTGTCTAATCGAGGTAAAGCATCAACAATACGAACATAGTTTGGTGTGACAACTACACAGTACTCTTTTATACCATTCCTCCAACTCTTCCCATAGATAGCTAGAGCAACAGTTCCTACTACCATATTTATAGCATCCACTGTTGACCTTGCTTTCCCGAACCCAAATTGGTTGCAAGTCTTCTGCAGACTACAACCTTCCACATGTATCTATCATAGAAAAAGGGCGATAAAATAAATGGTCATCTAGGGGTTTGTTGTCTTTATGTATTGATACCAACTTCTACCTCTTCCATTTTGCTGGAAAAGTTCCCTTATTTTAATTACGACTCTTAAGAACTTTTCAGGACACAGCTTGACGATCCCTTTTAATAACATATTTGGAATGCAGTCTAGATCCGCTACCTTTTTGTTTTTAGCGTCGAGGCAACCTCTTCGATCTCAGTTATTGTAACCGAGGGAAGGTCTAAGGTTTCGCTAGGATGAATATGCTCCTAAGGTGGTGCCCCCTGAGGGGGAAGATGTGGTCTACGATTCCCTTCAGGATTGTCCCTTTGCTCGGTTGTGATAGGCCTAGGCATTTAAGTTGCTTGCTGACCGGCTTATATGCAAGACCCCAAGGATTATTATCTACCTCATCACAAATATTAAGAAAACACTGCCACTTGCTCCTACGAATTGCAATTTTTAGGGCCTTCCTCTTATTTCTATAATTCTATTGGTGTGCACTGTTTTCTAGCCTACCTCGAGTTCTTGTATATTGCCTTCTGACACGTATACATTGAGCCCTCAAGCTAGCAATGTCATTATTCCACCATTCCGCTTCACCATATATGCATCGCACGACCGCGTGAGATTGTTTGCCAATTGTAATACTACATTTTCAGCAGAACCATTTAAGTTCATTCCCTCTATAAGAATGGAAAAAATATACTTATAAAAGATATTCCCTTTCCATCCTGTTAATTTTTTTTGCCTAGAGGGTCAAATGGCGTATATTATCCTGCACATGTATAATAATGACACTGTCATTGCTGTGAGTATAAAGATCAGATACTCTCCAGCTTTCATGGTTTATAGTGGTATCGCTAATTTCCAAAATTTAAGAGTAAAACACTAAGTGCAGAAAGGGCTTCCAGCAGAACCTTTCACCTTGAATTTGACCTCGAAGGCAACCCCATTTTATAGCCTACGCATTGAAATCTCCTGCTATTATAACAGGATACCTGGAAGCAGCGTCGATCACTATGTTGTCTATAATAACTCGGAAGTCCTCAATAGATTACCTAGGAGGAGTATAGCAGCTGTACACACATATGATAGAGACAGTGGCCCGCATGTACCCACATTGTTGTGCTGACTTTTCTCTCAATGTTAATGAACCGTTAGACCCTATAGCCGATATATCTGTATTATCAGCAAACCAATTTGTAGATACAATCCTCTTATATGGCTCACTTAGCACAGCGAAGTCCACATTAAAATCCCGTACGTTTTGCTTAAGCAACTCTTGCGCTGCTTGACAATGATTGAGTTTTAGCTGTAGTATGCGCATTTTTATTCTTAAGTACTTTTCTAACCCTTAACCCCTCCTCAGTGAATTAACTGTAGTACCTTAACATCATTAGATTTCCTAATTATGACATCGTAGATGTCCTTCTTATATATAACTATATCTATGTCCCTAATTTCAATCCTAACCTCCTGGGATAGTGCTCGTACTCCGGCAGCTTCACTCAGTACCGCTACTACTTTCGACCTGTACTCACATGTGAGCAGGTTTACTCAGCTTTAGCAGCAGCTCTTGTCTCTCGGTTTTCCGACGGCTTTTTATATTCTCTTCACATGTAGGAGAATATCAGCATAGGAAGCGTTTCCACACGCTTTAAAGTCCAGGGCATTTGGACGTAAGCATAATGATTCGTTACCCTATTTCTATTTCTTACCCTGGGACGGACCTATATCCAAGCAAGCTCCTTACTACTTGGGTTCGGCATAGCAGCGCTATTCTCTACTGCTGATCTTACAGAACCACTTTCATTACCTCTGATATCATCTAATGAGTCCTCTCTTCTAGCCTTTTACCCTTACTCTTCTTCTTAGCCTTTTTCCCTTTTCGTCTCTTCTGCGCTTTTGGGTGGCACCTGCAGAGACACGAGGAAATAGTTTTACCGTATCATCTGTCTGCGTCTACTTTTTGCAATGCGATTTGCCCTTACTAGCAGTTCCACTGGTTAGCTCATCTGACATTTGCATATACAACGCCTGTGGAAATTCGATCTTGCCTTGAGAAAGTCTAGCAGCTTTGCCATCTTTTTTCCTAATTTAACGATTTTGCTCGTAGGCTGTTGTCCACTACCAGCTATGGTGTTAAAGCTTCCCGACGTCATGATCATCGGCTTCTTCAGGAAAATATTTAAATTTGAATGCTCTCCGTTTCCTGAGCTTTCAACGCCCGCTTTTAAATTAATTTATTTTCTTTTCCATTCAATTGAGTCCAAACACGCAGCCACTATCTTTGTTCGCTGTGCAGTCACGATAAGATCACATGGGTTCCTTTGCAAGCAGTGAGGATCATGCATGGGTTGACAAAAAGATCCTATGGACCTATCCGCAGAAACCAAATCTGAGTTAACCGGGACTCGACATCCGGCCCTACACCACTATCTTCATGATGACGCACTTCAAACGTACTTTGAAACTCTCAGCCAATTCAAAATTGTATATATATATATATATATATATATATATATATAAATATGTATAATTCTTGTGTCTAATTTTTTAACATTTTGTTTCTTTTAATAATTAATAGATTTGTTTGAGGTTATTTTATATTAATATATATATTTCGATATTTCGCTAACCTATATATAATATATATATATATATATAATATATATATATATATATATATATATATGTTTATATATATATATATATTAATTAATAATATATATATATATATATATATATATATATGTATATATATATTAATTAATAATATATATATATATATATATATATATATATATAAATGTTAACTGACGGGGCTTAAATGTTAACTGACTCAGAGCTGCTTTCCTACTGATATATATTTGTATATATATATATATATATATATATATATATATATATATTTCCTTATTCTAATATATAAAACATAAAATTAAAAAATACTTCTATTTTTTACTGCAAAAAGTAAGTGCTCACTTATAATATTTTATAAAAGAAATAGCTGGAGTTTAAACTTTAATACTTTGTATGAGATCTTTTGTTTTTTGTTATCGCCTCTAGTCTTCTTGGAATGGAATTAACCAAATTTTGAGTCACTTCGCGTGGAATGTTCGACCGTTCTTCTTGTAGAACTGTTATTAAATCATTTTTACTAGTCACTTTTCTTTCTCTAACTTTTCTGTCTAGATAATCCCACAGATTTTCCATGGGGTTGATATTGGGGGATTGAGGAGGAGTTTCCATCCATTTTGGGGTGTTGTACAGTAGCCACAGCTTACTGTTTAGCGCTGTGTGCTTTGGATCATCGTCCTGAGTAAATATAAAATTTTCTGCCAATCCCATTTTTTGGACACTGGATTGGAGATGGGTTTTCAAAATTTCTATTTACTTTTTGTGATCCATTATTCCATCCACTATATATAAGTTTCCAACTCCAGGTGCGCTCATACATCCCCAAACAAGCACTGATCCACCCCCATGTTTTAAAGTTGGACATACATTTTTCTCCTGAAATTCCTGGTTTGGTTTTCTCCATACTCTGCATCTTCCGCCATTGCCATAAATGTTGAATTTGCTTTCATCTGTGAAGACGTCTCTGTTCCAGAAATCCATTGACTTGTTTTGATGCTCCTTGGCGTATTTAAGTCGTTTAGTCTTGTTGACTTTGCTGATGTACGGTTTCTTTCGAGCAACACGATAATAGTCCAGCTTCATGTAATACTTTTCGTACAGTATTTGGGCAAACGTTTTTATTAAAGTTCTTATTAAGGTTACTGGTCAATTCTGATGAGGTTATTTTTGGTGTCTTCTTGATTTCTCGGACTAAAGCTAGAAAAACGAGCTCTAGTCCGAAATTACATCGGAAATTACATGAGGACGTCCACATCTTGGCGCATTAACAATGGATTTGGTACTATTAAATTTGTCAACAATTTTCTTTTACGGTTGAATAAGGTCTTTTGACCATTTCTCCAATTTTACGGAGAGAATGACCACATTTTCGCAAATTTATTATAATTTGGCGCTCTGATACCGTTGTTTCTTTTCGTGTTGAAGACATATTGAAAAAATTCTTATAATTTTACTTAAACTTACAACAGCGCTTACGAAAATCAGCATTATAGATCTTCTTTCATAAATGAACAACTTGTGTGCATAAAATGTCCCGTAAAGGCCCAACTATAATATGCGTACGCTAGCGCAGGTGAATTTGCGAATACATACAATCAAATGTGTGCGACCATTATTTGCTTTGCTAACTTTTCGTTGAATTTAATTTTCCTACGCATAGAGCGAAACTGATCGCATTTTCTTGAAAGGCCAACTGTTTGTTCGTTGTTATTGATAATTATTTTTAGATACATACATACCATAGACTGTGATACGTGCTCACAAGAGAAGCCGCAATGTACGCCGAAATCAATTCTACACATCATTGAATAAATAAAGTCAAAAATTAATGGAAACATTAAATGTTTAGCGTTTGTATATATATTAAAGTGTATTTGTGTATTTTCCTACCATTTACGATACGTTGCCAACCACTTGCACACATTGTTGTACATTGTAGTACTTTCTAATTTATTTCTTAAATTACTTTCTAAATTGGTAGTAACCTACTTGTGATAATATATTTATGTGTGTATAAATTGAAAATATTTATATATGTATTTACATGTTATGTATATATCATAAATTAGTTTTTGCAAAAGTGCATTGCTTTTCAACTGAGTGTAAGTATAATATAACCACAAAAATGTTCGCTTATGCATTTGACAGTCTTTTCGTTGAGTTTTGACAGTAGCCAAAGCTAGCCTACGCATATTATAGTTGGGGCTTTACTCTTTTTTTAACACATTTTAAAATGATGAGCACTCACTTTTTTAAGTATAAAGTTAGTGCTTTTTAAATTTTTGCCTTCGAAATTTTAATATAGTAAAGAAATTTTATTTAAAAAAACAGTTTAATTGGAAGCACTATAAAATATAAAAATTAACGTTGAATGAAAAATAAAAATATATAAAGTGAGCACTCACTTTATGCGCCAACTATATATATATATATATATATATATATATATATATATGAATACATATATATGTATGTATATATATATATATATATATATATATATATATATATATGTATATATGCATATATATTTATATATATATATATATATATATATATGTATATATATATATATATATATATATATATATATATATATATATATATTACTAAACATCTGTTATTGTATTTAGCTCCACAAACGGCAAAAGTGAAGAAATGGATATCACGTGAAGTAAATGATAATATATTTGTTTGGTACAATACTGAACTTGATACTGATCCGTGGCTTATACCAGTAGTAAAGGAAATTGAGTCAAAGGAGTTTGTTTTTCATGGCAGGAATGAATTTTATGTGAATTGTCATATACAAGAAATACCAGAGAATGGCGCTGATATCGCACATTTTAGAGCAATTCACTATGCCAGTGTTTTAGCCGGAGCGGAGGACCCACTTAATAGTGTGTTAAAAGATGCAGGAAAACATCTCTGGGGAGCTTTGTAAGTAGTTATGTTAAGATATTAATTTAGTGCTATTAGTAATATAAATTTTTTTTTTAAATATATCGTATATACTTGTTTAAGTGAATATTTTTATCCAGTACTCAGGCTATGACTCTGGATGTACGATGTACTATATCCAAACCAGAAAATTATGTAAAACAGAAACGGGAGTTGCAGTTGATAGGGAAGCCTTCTACAGGTCAAAGTGCTTTACTTCGCGCGGTCTGTTGGTACCTGAACAACTAAAGAATGAGATCTGAGAAAATATAGTGTGTGCTGTCCTCAGTGATTTAACTGCAGTACTTTAATATCATAGATTTACTAATTATGACATCGTAGATGTCTTCCTTATATGTAACTAAACCTATGTCCCTAATTTCAATCCCAACCTTCTAGGAGCTCGTACTTCGGAAGCCTCACCCAGTGCGGACTCTTCTGAACTCACCCATATATTGGTGAACAGGCTTACCCCCTTCCAGCAGCAACTTACCTCTCTCGGTTCTTCGAATGCTTTTTACATACTCCCCGATATTAATAAACTTAGCAGTCGTGAACGATGACTGCATCTCTTATTTTAGATGTTTGTTTGGTTTACCATCTTTATGCGATATTGTGACTCTCGGATATAGTATCTCCGTCACACAAACCCAAAATTTTTCTTGATTGTCAGCCTTTCCCGAGGCAAATCTGTCATAAAATAGAAAACTAGCTTTGGTTCAAAATAAATAAAATTCTTTATTGTGCTGCGGAGCGATTTGACTAAACGTGATGTACAAAAGGAAAGCATTGTTCATATGCATTATAATAAATGTATATTACACTGCTCTGCAAAAAATAACTTTTTGTCGTTCTTTTAAATAAAACTATGTGCACTATATGGATTTTGATACGCTAAACTTGAATCCGTTTACAGTTTTTTCCATCAGGTCCAGATTTTTTTTATGGCCGTGCAATTTTTTGCCTAGCTAAACTTTTTTTTGAACTAGCTAAAACCCCTCAACTGATCAATTTGAATTTTTTAATAAGATTTTGGGAAAAAAGAACTAGCACATAATTAAAATTAAACAGTTTAAAAAACCCCTAATATATAAACTAATTTATTTTTATTTTATTTTAGTCACATACAGTTTTTCTTTATCTCTTATCGTTTTGGAATTATTCAAAAATTAATCCAGAAAAATATTTTATATTGTGCAAAATTCGTAATTTTTTTAGATTAAAAATGGAATTAAAAAAATGTAAAGCAAATATTCAGCACTTTGCATTTTTGTCTAATAGCAATAGATCTTAGAAATAAAAAAAATTATAAACCATAAAAATCGGTTAAAGAATTTAGATTTAATTTTCAATTTGCCGCAGGTACCCAATATTGTAATGCAACCATCCTTTCATATGCATGACGATAGCATTTCGTTACGTGAACAGGTCAAGGAACTAAAGTGCAATGGTATTTTTCATGGTTCTTGGATTTGAAAATTATACTATAGTATTTTTCATTGTCCTGTAATTCTAAATTGTGAACATAAGGGTAGATTCAAATATTTATTGTAGCAGTATATGCAGAAATTGATGGGCAATAGGTGAGTCAGTTTTAATTTGATATCGGTCGGACTAAAGTAAAAACAATTTTGTTACACATCTTCTGGTGTTTTACTTTTTAAAATCGGATAACTCGTTCCCGAGTTAGGGTGAAATATGTCTACGTACCTGGCTAATTTAGGGGCAAAAAATTGCCACACCCATAAAAAAAAAATCTGGACCTGATGGAAAAAAACCGAAAACAGATTCGAGTTTAGCGCATCAAAATCGACATAGTCCACATAGTTTTATTCTAAGAACGATTTGGCTGCTGAGCAGTGTTATGAGTTGAACTTTTTAGACATTGAATTACTAAGTTGAAAATAATTGAAGAGGCTCCTAGTTCAAAGGTGCAATCTTCAAATTATTTTATGCATATATATATGTATATATATATATATATATATATATATATATTATATATATATATATATATTATATATATATATATATATATATATATATATATATATTATATATATATATATATATATATATATAAGTGTATATATATATATATATATATATATATATATATATATATGTATATATATATATATATATATATATATATATATATATGTCGTTGTCTTAAAACAGTATATCAAGGCAAGATAATTGCAGTAACTTTAAACTAGACATTGAAAAATTAAGAATTTAGTAATTGTGTAAAATTTTTTTTTAAACTTATATCATAAGCCCAAGGCTGGAAAGATTTTTAATTCAAGATTTTTTATATGTTGGTTCCACATTAGGTTGCTTTAAAACATTTCTAAATATTATATCGACTGTAAATGTTTACAATTTTGGCTGTATTTTTTTGCTGCGTACAGCTCTGAATATAATAATGTTTCCAACCACATTGGCGCATTATAGACTCTTTAAGACCATATTTGAATATTAGAACTCATCGAAGTAAAAATCTGAATATGTTAATCGTATCTATTAATGAGGGTCGGCGTTGCCAAATGTTCAGTTTTAACTGATTTTAGCAGTTTTTTGATGAAAAGTTTTTCTGTTTTTTTATAAAAAAATACATTTTTTTATAAAAAAATTAATTTTTTTACAATTATGTCAGCGTATATATATGAATATGTATATATATATATATATATATATATATATATATATATATACATATATATATATATATATATATATATATATATATATATATATGTATATGCGAGTATATAATACTCATTTGTCTAATTTTCAGTACTATTGTAAAGAAAATAATAGTGCGCCAGATGATGTGATACAGATTGAAGATTCTGCACCTCGTTCAAGCAAAAACCCAAAAAGAAAACTATCAAATTATAATAAATCATGAGAAGAGCACCCATTGTTTAAGTATTGGAGCAGGAGAGATAATAATGGTTATGCTTTTTGTAAGCTTTGTAACTCTGAAATAAAAGCAATGTGTGGTATATCGGATTTAAAGATTCATATTTCAAAATCAAAACACCAAGAAGGTGCAAAAGCAATACAAGTTCATTCGGGATCTAATTTATATTATTATTGCTTTTTAGAACTTGAATCAAAAAATTAAATGAAATTGATTCCATACATACATATGTATATGTTTTATAATTTTTCGGATACATACTTTTGGGGTAACAGTTTTTTCTTATAAAAATAATTTTTTTTGTCTCCAATTGTAAGTTTTTTTTTCAAAAAGGATCTTCTCAAAGGTCCTGCGATGAGTATCCTTCTCCATCGCATTCCACCACAACAGTATTCCATAAAAGAGTATCGGTTTAACAACAGCCTCAAAGATCCAGTTAATCCCTCTGGGCTTTAGACCCCAGTTGAGACCAACTACCCTTTTGCATGTATAAATGGCCACCAAGGCCTTATCTGCCCTCGCTTGGATGTTAAGATTACACCGAAGTATTTGGCGCTGTCAGATGTTTCCGTTCAGCTTCGGATAAGTGAAGATGTCAATCTTGGACCTCCTAGTGAAGAGCACCAGCTTAGTTTTCACACTGAGGCCACTACTGGTACTCCATTTACTTAGGATTGCCAGTGCGGGCTCCATACACTGAGATATGGTATCCAAGTGTTTACCATAGTGTAGCTTCAAATGGCTCGAATGGGCTTTCAAACCATTCATTTGTTTTTTAAATCAAATCATAATTTGTTTTTTTAGGCATATGAAATATGTTTTGAAACAAAATAGACACCAAGCAAATCAAACACAAAAAAAGAGTAAAAAAAATTAAAATTTAAAAAAGAACTCGTCAATATTCATAATCATATCTATTCATTACTGGTTTTGTTTCACAAAACGAAATGTTTTGTGAATCAACACTAAAAATTTTTTAACAAAAAAATATCTCATACATATATTTATATACATATATTTATGTTTATATACATTATAATTTTAATATATTTTCCACTCAAAGTAATTTTTATTATAAACAATAGTTATTCTTACTTATAAATTTCTTTCCAACTAAAGAACTAATCACAATTGTCAATTCTATGTTTGAGTTTTTTTAGAATCATTTGTGTTTTCTTAATAAAACATTCAAATGTAAAAAACATTCGAAAACAAGTAAAAGTGCTATATTCGGCTGTGCCGAATCTTATATACCCTTCACTAACGTACGTCTACTTTCTAACTTATAAAATAGTTTCAGTTAGCAAAAAATAAAAACAACTTCAGTTACGTTTTTCATGTTATACAAAATATTGCAGTATCCAACCCTGGAATCGAAATTTTTATTTTTTTTTTAAATTTTTAATACCAATTTTGTTTTGCCGAAATAAAAAATAATTTAACTTGGAAAAAACGACATTAATTGATTTTTGGTTATGTATTGTATAAAAAAATTTAAAATTTCGGAACCCTGGATGGGAACTTTAAATTTTTAAATTTATTTTTAATCGATGCAAATCTTCATGATACCAAAAATGGTTTTATTTAAGAAAACCTTAAAATTTTTAAACATTTTAGTTACTATATGTACCACAAAATAACGAATGTGAAAAAAAAAAAAATTAACACCTCTGGAGACGAAAACTAAATTTTTTAAAATAATGTTTTACCAATGCAAGTCTTTATGATGTATAAAGCGGTTTTATATAAGAAGAACTAAAATTTTTGACAATTTTTGTCACTTTCATGTACTACAAAACATTGCATTATCCAACACTGAAAACGAAATTTTAATTTTTAAAATTTTTGATACCAAATTTGTTTTGCCAGAATAAAAAATAATTTTAACCAAGAAAAAACGAAGTTAATTGATTTTTGGTTATGTTATTGTATTAAAAAATTCAAATTTCCTAACCCTGGATGGGAACTTTAAATTTAAAAATATTTGTTCATCCATGCAAATCTTCATGTTAACAAAAACGGTTTTATTTAAGAAAAACTTAACATATTTATATATTTGAGTTATTATATGTACCACAAAATACCGAATGTGCCCAAAAAATATTGCAGTACCGAACCCTGGAATCGAAATTTTGATTTTTTTTTTAATTTTTGATACCAATTTTGTTTTGCCGAAATAAAAAGTAATTTTAACCAGGAAAAACGACGTCAGTTGATTTTTGGTTAGTTTCTTGTATAAAAAAAATTGAGTTTCCTAACCCTGGATGGGAACTTTAAATTTTTAAATTTTTTTTTCATCAATGCAAATCTTCATTACACCAAAAACGGTTTAATTTAAGAAAAACTTAAAATTTTTTAACATTTTAGTTATTATATGTACCACAAAATACCGAATGTACCAAAAAAAAAAAAAAATATTTTAATTTCCCATCCCTGGAAAAAAAATTTTTTTTAAAGTTTTAAATGGACAATTGAGGAGTCCCAAGGCATGAAATAGGTTCAATTTTCAAATGCGAAAAAAAAATCGGTTTTTGGTGTTAATTTTGCGTCGAGAAATAGGTGTAAGCATCCCAGCTCTGGAGCCGTCCTTCCGATTTTTCTGAATTTCAATACCACTCTAAGTTAGATCACTTCCAATCGATCAGCCCAAGAACGAAGTCTCTAGCTCTTCTGGGGGCTTGGGAAAACAGACAGACGCACAGACGGACATCGCTCAATCGTCATCGCTATTCATAAGGATCCTAAATATATATACTTTATGGGGTCGCATATTGATATCGAAGAAATTACACACGGAATGACAAACCTAAATATACCCTTTCGCATTTTTGTGAAGGGTATAAAAAGGAATCAAACATTGTTTCGTTTCTATTTTTTCCATTTGTTTTCGAATGGTCTCGTTACATCAAACCTGTTTGATTCCATTCATTCTATTTCGTTTGTTTTAAATTTTTGTTTTGAATTATTCGACAAGTTTCATGAAACATCAAACCATTTGAAGTCTACTGCCATTCGTTGCAACAGTATGGTGCTTACCAGAGATCGCCACCGCAACATCATCGGCGCATGCGGCCGTCTTGACTAGTCTACGCTCCAGAGTTAGTAGAAGCGAATTAATAGTCAGATTCCACAGAAGGGGTGATAAAAACCCTCCCTGTGGAGTGCTCCGATTGACTGCTCTGTTGCATCCCCAATCGAGGCCCTAACGGCCCTGAAGGTAAGCAGATTCCAACCAAACCTACAGATATCAATATCAATCTCTACGGCAAGCATTCCTTCAATGATGGACTCAGGATTGACGTAGTTGAAAGCACCGTCAATGTCCAGAAAGGCTACCATAGTGAATTCCTTGTGTTCTCTAGTGCAGCCCACTAGAGAATGCAGTGCAATTTTCACAGACTTGCCTTTCGTGTATGCATGCTGTGACTCTGAGAGAAGATTCCTAAGTATGGTCATTCTCAGATGAATATTAATTGCTCTTTCTAACGTCTTAAGCAAAAAAGAAGTAAGACGGGTCTAAAGTCCCCAGTGTGTGCAAATGTGCCAGCATGCTGGTAAATAAGCTGTCCTTAAGCACTCTTTGTAAATCACAGAGAGCCAAGATAGGACAATGTCCGCATTCCTTTTGTAGGTCAGCTGGAATTATTCCATCTGGCCCTGGGGACTTATACGGATCAAAGCTGTTAGCGGCCCAGCCCAGTCTGTCGATACTCAACGGAACTGTAGCTGTTCCGCCAGTTGAGCAGTCAGTAGTAGCATCTGTTAAACTCGCTGCCAGGAAAATTAGTGTCAAGCAATAGCCTTAGCGTTTCCTGACTGCTCATGGTCCAGCTACCACAGGGTTTCTGCATGTAGCTTGGTAGAACCGCTGTGGTTGACAGTATCCTACGCAGTCTGTTGGTCTCGAAAGATCCCTCTACTTTACTGCAGAAGGTCCTCCAAGGCTTCCTTTTTGCGTTTCTTACGAGGTTCTTAAACCTATTCACTGAGGACTTGTATGTTGACCAGTCTCCTGATCTTTTAGCCTCATTGAATAACCTACGACATACCTTCCGTAAACTTGTAATTTCCAGGCTCCACCAAGATGGCTTGATCTTGCCTCTGCAAATTACTGACTGCAGGCCATGTTAGTGGCGTAGCGGAATGATTCATTTAGAATCTTCACAGCAGAGTCAATATCGTCGATAACATCCATCGGTGGAATCGATGATAGGGAGTTACAGAGCAGGTTGTTGTGTAGCTCCCAGTCGGTCTTCTTCCTTTTCACTATAGGACTCGGTCTCTCAACACCCAGCCCTATGCTGAAGTCAATATAGCGATGGTTAGAAAAGGAGCAGTCGTCTGCAACCCTCCAGTCGCTAATTAGATTGGTGTGACGTGTGCCAACCAGTGTGATGTCTAAGACCTCACGGTTGGACACAACAAAAGCGAGTTCTGAACCCCTATTAACTATATCAAGATCATCATTCAATATAAAATAAAAAAGGCACTCACCTCGTTAGTTGGTACCGCTGCTACCCCACGAGGTGTGGTGTGAATTAGCGTCGGCACATACAATCAACGGCGTCCCGGTACTCGACGAACTGGTCACAATACCACACACCTTCTCATTGGGTGGGGCGCCTACGTTGTCATGTGCCATATAGCTCCATACTGTCCATAACGTCTCAGACGGAGTCTCCAGGGCTGCAGAAACGGTGTCCTCATCACTGTATGCAAATAAAATGAAGATACACAAAGAGTTTCTAGCTAAAATGCACGATCTAATATTACCTGTATTTGTGGTGAAGGTTTATTTGCGTCACCTTCACCATCCGTAGCAATGACGACTGTGTTGACGTCCTCTTGGCTTGAATCCATTGACAAAATATGGCTAAAATATTCAAAAATATGCACTAACAAGTCTATCTCAAAGTGCTTAGTTTTTTCTAAAGCAGTTAAATAACGTATCTAGCGCACAGAAAAACATGCAGTTGCATGTTCGTGGTTTCCCTGATAATCAGCCATATATAAATGAGTCATCCAAAAAAGTAGCCTTATTTCAAATCTTCCATTCTGAATATGCAGAGTTGACCTTTCAAAATAATGTTCACACATTATTTGTCTTTCAGTCAACATAAAACATTATGGAATCTGTTGTGCTTTCCAAAATCATTATGTTCAATTTTTGAGTAGTTCTACGTTAGGTTCATTCTCACACATAGAGTATTGATATAGCTTCATTTAAGTTTCATGGTCTATCCGAATATAACAAGCTACATTAAAATCTATGTCTGCCTGTAATATACTGCCATCAATTCCAATTCATTCTTGTTAACTATCGTTCTGTAAACTCAGAGATATGAAAAAAAAATTAGAATTTGGTATCCATGTCATGACCTACTTTGCAACAACGATTACATAACTACAACAACATCTTAGTTTTTTTTTATTTGCTTCGCCGCTGAATATATTTGCTACAGCTACCAATGTTGTTTGTCTTAATTATGCACAAAAAGAAATGCTTTTCTGTTAAAAAATTTGCTTTCGTAGCAGAAATATGTACTTATTTTAAACTTTTTCACAAATTTAATTTAAAAAAAAAATCCTAATGCATTTTGTTATATGTGTGATCATCTCACTTGCATGCATGGAGCATATTTCTGTTGTCGTGTTAGGAATTAAGGCAAGCCATTTACACCCCACACTTGGCAAATTAACCGGTCAACAAAATGTAATATACATATGTATATACATATACATATATATATATATATATATATATATATATATATATATATAATATATACATATAAATATATACATATATATATATATATATATATATATATATAAATATATATATATAGTATATATATATATATAGTATATATATATATATATATATATATATATATATATATTTATATACACTTTTATATATGTATATGCATACATACATATATATATATATATATATATATATATATATATACCGTATATACTATATATATATATATATATATATATATATATATATATACTGTATATACTATATATATACATATATATATACTGTATATACTATATATATATAAATATATATATATATATATATATATATATATATATATACATATATATGCATATATATATATATATATATATATATATATATATATATGCATATATATATATATATATATATATATATATATATATGCAATATATGTATATGTATACAACATATATGTACATATATATTGCATACATATATGCAATATATGTATATGTATATAAATATATATATATATATATATATATATATATATATATATATACATATATATATATATATATATATATATATATATATGTACATATATATATATATATATATATATATATATATATATATATGTATATATATATATATATATATTTACTCTAAAATATTGAAATAACATTCAAACAACTGAGTTTGTTCCTTGTATTTTATGCCACATAACGGTTTTAAATATTAAATGTATTTGTTCCTTTTAGATGGAAATATTCTGAAGACCATAAAAAACATATTGCAAGGTTAACATTAACTCATTCCATAGAACTGTCAAATAAAATACATTTATTTAAAATGGATGTTGTAGGAGAACAGGTAAGTGTGAATAATAAAGCCTTCATTAAGCATTACATAAATCATAATTTGCATGGCACTTTTTTAACGTCCAATATAAAATTTCAAAAATCGGGAAGTTATTGGTCGTTTGGCAAGCTCACCTGATAACTTCTGAGAACCCGTCAATATTTATGTATGTGTGTGTGTGTATGTAACTTTTAACAGTTGAACCGAATCAAACTAAACTGCTGAAGAGCATTCCTGAATTTAAATTTACTGTGAACTGAAGCAATTCAAACCGACAAATTTTAAGATTTATAAAAGAAAAATTTGCAAAATTACCTAATTTTCTTGATTAGGGAGTAAGTTTTTTCGATTTTTTTGCTATAATCGAAAGATAACGTTCCAAAACTTAGTTTTCTAGTGCATTAGAACCGGTAGATTTCAAAATATCTCAAATAACAAAAAAAAAAACAAGTTTTTCAAAGTGATTTTGTAGAATTCGTAGGATATCATGAACGAAAATATTCGAAAAAAGTGATTTGTTTTAAATACTACAAAATCATGTATCTGATCAGGTAGTGTTCGCGGTTATTTTATAATAACCGAAAAATTCATCAACGACTGCTTATCATGTGGGATTCGATTATTTCGAAAGTTAATATAATAGTGCTTTAGCTCGAAGTTCTCAAGAGCATAGCACAAAAACCAGGTTACGATGCTTTGCGCTTAAAATTAGAGGGAGGGTTAAAATCACATGGATTTCCTTTCAGGTCGACCTTTCCCACATAATTTTTTTTAATCTATGTTTTTATTTTATTATATAGTTTTTTTTTTTCTTTTCTTTCTTTGAAGTATATCTCAAATAATAATTTCCAGTTTTATTCAGAATTTAAATTTTATTTTTCAAACAATAAAATTTCGTATGTTTAGCTATAAGTTTTTCCTCTATCCCAACACGTAGCAATATTTAACCTAATGGATGGCCTAGCTTAACGACGACTTATTAGAGCTACTTATATTTTATAAAAACTTAATCTTAGCCAATACCTTAGAATCTGAATACTTGTACTTTACACTTTATCTCTATTTCGTTTGAGAATCCAACTACAACCGAAGCTTGGCAAATTTAAATACATGTAACAGAGAAAAATTTTATTTATATAGCTCAAGATATTAAGGGAGAGATTGAACACATTCAAATTAACAAAAGTATATTTAATTTCTAATCACGTAAAACCTGATACAAAAATTGTGCAGGCTTCAGCTAAAATAACCCCTTTAGTCTATTACAGTATCTCATCATTCCGTTAAGATAATAGGGAATATAGGACACATACTACTCTTTGTGGTCGGCAATTAACTATTTCTGAGAGCCGTGCCTACTCTTGGTTGTTATTAAAAAGTATCATATTTTCTTTTTAAAGCATAAAATTTTTATAACAATTAAAATTAATTTGAATAACTGAAAAAAGCAACGAAATTAAACAAAATCAAGAACTTGCTTTTATTTGCAACATAGGCTTTGATTTTAAGGAATACACCCATAGTGGGAGGAATGCATAGGAATACACCCGTACAAACCTTTTAATAATATCTGTACATACCTTAAGAAATTAATACAATAAATTTATATCGATATTTGCAAACGCATGATATCACTACTAATCTACCAAAAAAGCTTACACAGTTTCTGAATTCTTTTACTGGAAGTAATAAATTTTATTAACAGTTCTAGTATATTTACAGTTTATTATTATGGATATAACTAATGTAATAATAACTATAAAATTGTGAGTATAACTTTATTAATTCAAAATATTTTCTAAATTGTAATTATGTAATGTTTTAAATTAAATAGACAAAAAAAACCCATGAAGAAGTCGACAAAAAATTGACGAAACTTTGGGTAAAATATGTAATAAATTGTTTTACTAACATTGAATACGTTAGGCCGGACTAGCGTAAGAAAATTCTTCATATATTGAAACCTTAAACTTGGCCAAACAAATTAAAGCAACACTAATAAATATCAAAATCTACCCTAATGTTCTCGATTTACAATTACAGGTTAATGAAAAATCATATATTATAATTTTTAAATCCAAGAACCATGCAAAATACCGTTGTACTTTAGTTCCATTACCTGCTCACCTAATGAAATGCTATCGTCATACATATGTAAGGTTGGTTACATTACAATATTGGGTACCTGCGGCAAATTGAAAATAAAATCTAAATTTCTTAACCCATTTTTATGGTTTATAGCTTTTTTTACTTTTTAGATCTGTAGCTATTAGACATAAGTTCAAAGTCTTTAACAAATGCATACCTTTTTTAAAAAAGCAATCGGCGTTTAATGTTAAACGTAACTGGCGCAGTCGGTTGCGGGAATTTATTCAAAAGAATAAATTAAAAGAGCATAAATAGTTAAACAAAATATAGCGTTCAACCGAATTTTACACAAAATTTATATTATCAATATTATAATAAAAAGAAAAAGTGAATAAAAAAAATTGAAAAATTTTATATATATAAAATTGAGATAAATAAATTTGACGAAAATCGTCCGATAGACATGGATGAGAGTTTTCAAAGAATAATAGAACTTGAAACGGTTCTAAAGCAACAAGAAGCAAATATATACCAACAACAGCAGCAGCTACAACAAGCCCAACAACAACAAGAACTACAACAAGCCTAAGAATAAAAAGAACTACCAGCACAACACCAAGTAGTACAACAATCCCAACAATACACTGTAGGTTAAACGGCTACCAAAACTGTGCTAAAGTCCAATTTTTCAGGTGCAAATATTGCACTTTTCTTAATGTCATTTTGTAACCAATACTTCAAATTAACTAAGTAAGCTTTTTGTTTTTGGTTAATATTAAATTCCGTTTGACAACACGCAGTCGAAGTCATTGCAATGCAATCACTTAATAAATTTTGTTGAAAAGCCTGTATTGCTTTTAAAGATTCAATTGCTTGTTTAAATAATTTCGCGAGTTATAAAGAAGAAAGTGAAAATGGAGAACAATAAATTAAGTAAGTTTTAATGTTTTTTGTTAAAAAAGGTGATAAATTTGTTTGACTTGCTTGAAATAAAGCCACGTTTTTAACATAACCTTAAAAGTACTGCGATTGTTTTCAAACTGTAACTTCGTGGAAGCTTTTAAAATTTCGGCGAAGATCGGCGGATTGAATGCAATCATAAATGAATATATTGAAATGTTATAAAGCAATTCCCATTTACATTTAATAGCCATTTTTAGCCGTTTTCGAATAATTCCATATTTTTTAGGTTATTGCGTTTTAAAAAAAGCTGAGTTGTTTGAAATTTGGTTTAACGAAAATTCAAGGCAAGACAAGCAGGATAAACTTGTGAATTTTATAGTCGACAAAATTGGTAAAAATGAAATTTCCGATGACTGCACCAAATGTATTAAGGAAAAAGTGCGCCTTTTCTGTAAAAACATATCAGAAATGTGGGCGAAATATGGCAAAAGTATTGGGAAGGACAAAAAGGCTGAAAAGTTTCGAAGTGAGTATGTCACTTGGCTCAACGCTGAAATAAGCTTCGAAAATGAAATTAAATCTGGCAAAGTGACTTTTTCTGCTCTTGGACGTCCTCAACTTGCATTTTGCGAAAAGTCTGAGTACGGAAAGAGGAAAGCAGCAGCAGACCTTTCAAGCGGAACAAATAATGAAACTGAGCTATTAGTTCGTGCGGCAGCAACGTCAGCTCGAAAACAAGGAAATGCAGACTTAGCGGTGCTTCTTAAAGGATCACTAGCAAGCCCTACAAGGCCTTCAAAAGTAAAAAAATTGTGCACTGAAGTCCATCAAAAACCTGTTGTATTTTCTGCGGAGGAAGCATTAGCTTTTTTGCTCGAAAATAATTTTACAAAAGAACAATATAATTCAATACGTCGAGAAAGCAAATTAAGGAACTGCGACATTTATCCCCATTACAACGAAGTTGCTGCTGCAAAATTGATGTGCCGACCTGATGGAATAATAGCAAGCGAGACAACAGCAAGAGTACCCTTGGAATCGCTTCTATCACATACTACTAAAAGAATTGTTGAAATGCAGAAGGAGGTCTTTGAATATGTAATGGATAAAGAAAATACCAATTATTTAAAGTGTAAATTGATATTAAGTTACGGTTTCGATAGTAGCACCGGTCAAGCGCAATTTAAACAAGCTTTTAACGAACCAAGCACGTCGAATCATTCCGATGCGTCGCTTTTGGCAACTACAATTATCCCGTTAAGACTTTTGGTCACGTCAGGACAGCCTATTTGGAATAATCTTACTGCGCAATCGACAAGGTTTTGTCGGCCCGTTAAGTTAGAATACGTCAAAGAAACAAAGGAATCTATCTTGAAGGAAAAATCAGACTTGAAAAAAGAAATTGACGCATTAAAAAGTATACACATTACGATCAGCGAAGGGAAAATTGTGGAAGTGTCCTTTGATTTGTATTTAACACTTATTGACGGGAAAGTTTTGAACATTTTGACTGGAACCAAATCAAATCAAACTTGCCCTATTTGCGGTTCCACACCAAAAGACTTCATGAATATAACTAATTACACTTCTGAAAGATTTCGTGCAGAAGATTCTAATTGTAAATTTGGTTTAAGCCCATTGCATTGCTGGATTCGATTTTTCGAGTTCATATTACATTTAGGTTACAAATGTGAATTGCAAAAATGGCAGACACGATCTGAAACCGACAAATTGGCTGTTTCAAATAGAAAAAAAAAATATTCAAGACGCTTTTTGGAGAGAACTGGGTCTCCGTGTGGATATGCCAAAAGTTGGCGGATTTGGCAGCACAAATGACGGAAATACTGCGCGTAGAGCATTCACCGATCACGAAATCTTTTCCAACATTACGGGCGTTGATCAGACATTAATTTTCCGTTTTAAAATTATTTTAATTTGTTTGTCATGCCAGTATCCTCTGAACTCAACAAAATTTGAGACGTTCTGCTTTCAAACAGCGGATTTGATCCAAAAGCTTTATTCTTGGTTGCCGATGACAGCTACAGTCCACAAAGTGCTTGTACATTCCAAGCAGATTATTGACAACACTGTGCTTCCGATTGGATACTTTGGAGAAGCAGGTGCTGAGTCCAGGCACAAAATTTATAAGGCTGACAGATTGCATCACGCTCGTAAAAACAGCCGATCTAATAATCTTTTGGACATATTTAATAGAGCTACTGATACGTCCGATCCGCTTATCTCATCAAAATATTTAAGCAGACGCATGCGGCAACAGAAGCTATTACACTTTCCACCTGAAGCTATCGAGTTGTTAAGCATTGAGAGCCCAAGAGAAGACATCAACGAAGATGAAGAAAACAATGAAAATGAAATTTTATCACCAACATCTGTGGATGTATTAAATAATTTATGTTTGCTGAATGAAATTGAGGACTAATATTACGATTGAAAAATTTAAGTTTTTTGTAGGGTGTTTTTTATTCGGATTGAATGTAATTAAATTTGTTTTTATAAATTTTGGTTTCCTTTATACCTTACCTTCCTTTTTGTTTTAATTTCCCTTAAAATTAAGCATTAATTTACCTGTTATTAATTTTGCACAGAAAAAGTAGTCATTTGACCTACTGTGCAATAGCAACATCAACAATTTATCCCACAAAATTGCCTCTTCTTGACACCGAAGGACATTATTTAACAATTTCAGCAATTAGAACGCTGGATAACAACCGCTGCATTAACAGTTTCATCAAATCCGTGGAAATGATAAGAGGACTTTGTGGAGATAACCAAGAACTAATACGATTCGGAGTTCAAATAATTATCAACGAAATTATTACGGCTGAATTTGGAACATATATAAGAGAAGTAGTAGACATTTCCTAGGAGCAGTTAAAAGCGAAATTAAAGGTGGTTTCTTTTCTTCAAAAATATACTACATTTCCATGTAAAAAGAGTAATTTCGTGTTCGTTTCTTAAAAATGTTTTGCTCTATAAAAGGGTAGTGTGTTTGATTCAAAAAATATCTCCCTCAATAGTGGTGAAAGGCATTGCACTTTATGCCCCATACAAATCGACAGTGTTGATAGTGCCCTGAAAAGTAATTGACTTTTGTTTATTAATAGTGTTACCAGAAGAATTTGGAATCTCACAGGATTTGGAGTTTTGAAATTGTGCTCAAAACAGTCTTTATATAAAAAAAATCGTCAAAGCTTCGGGTCGATAAACTGGCAGTCTGGCAACCAATTTTTACTGTTTATATAATTTTTGAAAACAAAAAAAAGAAAATTTTTAGCAATTCTAAACCGTTTAATAAAAGTTAAAAATATTAATATTGCCGCATCAATTATACGTGCAGAAATGGCAATTAGTCTATTGCTAGATTCATCCTCCTCTTCTGATGAGGATGAAATTTTAAATTTATTGACATTTCTCCACAAATTGTGTTTTGTTCTAGTGAAATAACAAATTGCATTATTACAGGGTTGGCAAGATATTTTATGCATGCACCTTTTAACAAGGTGACATATTTTGTGCAGAAAACAAAACACCATAAGGGTCCAAGCCAGACCAAAAACATCGTACGCAGAAGTGTTTAATAATTGTCGGTATATTAAAGTAAGTAGTCTAGGACAACTGTTTAGTTATTTTGAGACAGATAAATATTTAATATGTGAAATCTATGAATTTGGTGATAATAAACTTCTGTTGTAGTAATCTGAAAATGTAAATAGGGATTTAGTTAAAAAATTTTATTGAAAAAATTGATGGACCACTTAGAGTTAATTTGGACGAAAATTTGACGTTAAACGATATTATCATTGAATACATAAAACTGGGGTTAGTAGGGGATGAAAGAGCTATTGACAGTAGACATAAAACCAGTAAGAATTTTCAAGATTTTGGAACAAAAAACAATAATAACTGTAGAAATAAAAAAAGTCCCCTAAATTTCCACCAAAATGAAGGGAAAGGGAAAAATTATAGTGATCCTGTTCATAATTTTCGTAATTACAAAAATTATGATAATGATGATTTTGAATCTAGGCAACCACAAAACTTCTACAAACGTGATAACGGATATAACCAATTCAAATTTAAAAAACCTGATTCGTACCAAACACGTCTATCACATATGATTGTCGACTCCAACAAAAATTCACAAACGACTCATAATTCCAGATATATGGAAGTTGATACCTTACAAGAAACACACAAAATTAAATCCGATCAAGACACGAACTTTTTAGAACTGCCTCAAAACCCAAATTACTCATAGTCGCGTTGTCCATAGGTAAACGAAATTTCAAATGCCTTATTGACACTGGCTCAAGTACAAGCGTAGCAAAACGAAACACGTTTTTTCTCTTCGAAAAACAGAATCTAAAAGAAACTATTTATATAAAAACACTTAATGGTTACAACAAAGCACTGTGTTGTTACTCCAATGCCTTTGCAATTCCCAATCGGAGGAACACTCACCTAGAAAATAGTTGACTTTAAAAATGAGGAGTATGATGCTATAATAGGTCAGAATTTTTTAGTACCCTTCAAAGCCTAAATTAACCTTGACCAAAATTATTTCGAAGTCCTCGGAAGTAAAATATTTTTTGAGCAAAGTCCGCAACAACTGAAATCTGTCATGAGATAGTTACTACAACAGATAGACCTTTATATTCGAAAATTTATCGCTATTCGCAAGTTCACGAAAGTGAAATCCAAAAACAAATCAAAGACATGTTTCGACAAAATATTGTAAGGGAGCTTATGGGTCGTACCAAAAAAGGAATATAGTTCGGGATTAAAAAAATGGAGAATTGTCATAGACAACAAAAAGCTAAATTAAATTACAAGCGATGATAAGTTTTCCATACCAAATCTAAATGGTATTCTGGATAAATTGGGAAAATTCCAATATTTTACAACGTTAGACCTTATGTTAGGCCAAATGTTTTCACCAAACTTTAGTAAAAGAAGAAGATCGCAAGAAAGAAGCATTTTCAACGCCTTGTGGACACTACGAGTTTATTCGGCTGATGAATTCAATTTTTCGTGATCAAATTAATAAGACATGTGTCTTCTATATGGATGACATACTGGTTTTTAGCACGTCCCTAGAAGAACATATAAATTCCTTAAAATCAATTTTCGAAGCCATAAGAAAAGCCAAATTGAAAATCCAGATAGATAAATGCGACTTTCTGAAAAAGGAAACCCAATTTGTATGTCATATACTGACAAATAAAGGCATTAAACCGAATCCCCGGAAAATAATTATAATACAAACTCTGAAACTTTCTCAAACGACCAAACAAATCAAATTATTCCTAGGAATGACAGGTTTCTATAGAAAATTTATCAAAGACTACGTGAAATTCACAGCCCCTTTGACAAAAGCACTTAGGAAGAATGAAAAAATTAATAAATCTGATCCTAATTACATATCGGCTTTTGAAAAATTAGAAGAAATCGTCACCAATGCACCAATTCTAAGATATCCACTATTTTCCAAAAGATTCAAGATAGCCACTAACGCAAGCAATTTCGCAATTGGCGTCATTCTTTCACAATAGGGCCACCCAATTGCATATGCCTCTCAAACGCTGAACGTAACAGAAACAAACTACTTAACAATTGAAAAGGAATTGTTGGCGATAGTATGGGGTGTGGAAGAGAGTTAGATCACGATTGCGATCTTGAGCCATTAAAGTGGTTGCAAGTAAAATATATTGGGAGAATACACATAAAAATAAGTTATATTAAGGGTAAACTAAATAAAGTTCCCGATTTTTTAAGCCGAATTAGTTCCGACACAAATGAAATTAATTATTTAACCGAGAACGACAACAATGAAACAAACGAAAATGAGGAAGAAGATTCATTAGTGGTTCAAACTGTCTACTCTTAAGAGGAGAAAAGTAATGATCACATATCAATTCTAGATACTGTTGTTAACCGCTTCAAAACACAAATTATTTTGGTTGAAACAAAGAATACGCCAATACAAATAATTTTCGGTAAGAAACGAGTATTCATTGATAAAAGTGATTGTGAAAATGGAAATGTAGCAAACATTCTCAAAAGAGAAAATTTAAAGAGAAAAATAGCAATATTTTCCGAATTAGGTGATCATGTGTACAATACGTTGCAAAGAATTATTATCTCTGAGTTTTCTGGAAACAGCAAAACGAAATTTGTTAAGTCTTCTATATTTGCTAAAGATATTGTCGAGGAAAACGGTTTGATAAAGCAAATAGCATTATTTCATAAATTCGAAACAGGTCATGCTGGTATAATTCCAACCTTTGAAAAAATTTTACACAAATTATATAATCCTAACTTGAAAGAACTCATACAAAAAGTAATTAATAACTGTGAAATTTGCAAAGGAGCTAAATAGGACAGAAACCCAATTTAAAATAAATTCAAAATGACTGAAACGCCTTCAACTACAAACGAAATAATTCACGTCGATACGTATGTGAGCAGTAAGCATTCGTTCAAAATATTTATTGACAAATTTTCGAAACATGTAATTTCATTTCACTTACACGATAGAAATAGACGAACACTAGTTGAAAAAATTAGGGCAACGCAAATGTAAAGACTTTCCTTGACCCATAGGGAATTCAATATCATTTTACAAAACTCAATAGCCATACTGGTAACTCTGATGCAGAAAGATTTAATTATAAGATTACAGAAAAGATCAGAGCCTTTAATTTAGAAGAAAAACTTCCAATAAATACCCAAGTAATTAAAGCAATAAAATTCTACAACAACAATTATCATAGCACAATAAAATGTAGTCCTTTAGATGTACAAAATAAATTGATTGCATCAAAGCATCATAAGGGAAAGATTAAAAACTGCAAAAACCAAAATAATTGAAAAATTAAACGAATCACGGGAGAATTACATACATAAAAAATAGAAATGAAGGGTTTATAAAAAATTACAGAAGTGAAAGACATAAAAAACAACCAAAGTTCATTAAAAGACCTTTGCAAAATGTTTGTACTGACAATATCAAACGACCTTTTAAATTTTCAGCCTTTAACGCTTAAGACAATTATAAATTTCTTATTTAAGAAAAAACAAGTGATAATAAATTATATTTATATTTATAAATATAAAATAAATATTTTTTTGTAACTAATTTTAATTTTTCTGTATAAAATAATCTTTAAATATTTTAATTTACTTTAGCTGTAATATATAATAATATATATCTTATAAATACGTTTATTTTCGTTTTATTTGAAGACTAGAATGTTTTTTCTACGTATTTTTTTTATATTTCCGAAACAAAAGACCAAAACAATTTTGGCGCAAAAACTTTACCTGGAAATGATTTATTACATTTTAATAACTGTAGTATGAAAATTAATGATTAGATTTATGAAAAAAGAAAATACATAACTAATGAGAAATATTTTTTCCCACCAACGCAGATTATTAACATAACTAAACCAAATCTTGAACTTGATGGTATTATTTTAGAACATACACAAAATATTAAAGAAATAGAAGAACTTAAGTTCCATAAGAATGTTTCTTATGGCGTAAATGTAACATTTATAATTCTTTTCACTGTGGTGATGATTATATTGTATTTTTGTATGAGAAGAAATAATATTAAAATAAATATTAAAGAAAAGCAACCTAAAGAAAATATTATAATGAACGATAATGTAAATGATAAAACAAGAAAGTATAAAACTCATGATATGTAAACAAAAGTTATGTTTTTGCGATGTAACTAATGATGTAAACAATAATTAATATATGTATATACATATTGTATTAAAACTTTAAACAAGTGAAACTCAGGAGTGTTTCAGACAAGGGGTGCTGCTAATCCTGCTACCTATTTCTCTACGTATTCTGAAAATTGCGCACGTTCTTTTGCGGAGCTATTGCTAAGCTCTACCTTTTCCTCACAGTTTACTATTACCTCTGCTGGAGTAAACTGGCCTATATTGGAATTTTCTTTGATGTCTTTTTCGTGGCTTGACAAGTTACGCACTTTTATGGGGATCATTCTTTCTCTGCTAGTGTTTACTAGAGCTTTCGCTGTTATTAGCTCTCTGCTAAAACCTGTTGATTCTACAACCCACAACCGGTTGTCCGCAAACTTCCCTTCATACGTGCCCATATGACTGTTTCAGAATATGGTTGTTATGTATTACTAGAAACAGCCAACACTTTTTTCACTTGCGGCTTATTATCACATCCAACATCAAGTCGTATATCCACGTTATGCCAAATTATCAGCTCTTGTCTCTCAGTGCTAGCTTTTTTTAGTTTAACGGGGACTCTTGTGCTTTTGCTTGGTTCACCCCTTTACTGTTTCTAGATCTGTTTCTTTTTCTCGGTGGTTTACAGTTGCGCTAAAAATGAGCGGGTTTGCCACAGTTGAACGCTCGTCGTGCTGCCTCCTTAAAGCTTGCTACTAGATCACTCTCCTTTTCAGCAGTCACCCCTAAGTTTCGTATCTTACATACTTGATGTCAGAAAATCATCCTTGCGGTCCCTCGACCCAGCGCAAACGAAACTGTTTCGGTGAAGGTAGACTTTTGCGAAGCACACACAGTCAGGTTGATTTCAGGACCGTGAATATAGTTAACAAATGGCTCAGTCTTAAAATGATCCATTAACGGGTAACATTTGCCTGTATATATGAGTTACACCAGCCGCTCAATTGCCATTCCGATCTCTTATAGGGCTCTACACCGCAATTCTATTCTGCATAAGTCGCGCTTATGCTCGCCACTGTACTTGCAATGGCGTACAGAAATCTCTCTCATTCGTGGACCTAGTTGACTCTAGCAGCTTCGTTTCAACTCCCTGCACTTGGGTTACAAGCGTTTTTGGCATTTCAGCTACCGTTTCGCTGTTCTTCTCCATATCGATCATTATAGCAGCGAACATTGAGTTGATGTCCACGCCGCTTGTCGTAGCCCGTCCTTGTCCACAAACTCATATGTTCAGATGTCCATGGCACCATTCTTGAATTCCTTGATGAGACTCTCCTAGAGTTCAGTTTTATTACCTACTGTCGGCAATTTCAGCCTGCTCAGCTCTTTTTTTAGCTGCTCAACTTTTAACTAATCGAATTTAATCTTTACTATAGTGTCCTAATTTTAATGTCCTTAATTTTCTTTTTTTATTTGAACATGTCTTTTTCAACGAAATTTTTCAATCCCACTTCTGACAGCAATTACTACGATTTTTAAGACCTTTTCGTAAAAAAGAGGTTTTATTTTGTATTCAGGATTCGTTGGATTGCAATAATAAGAAAACACTAACACTTTGAATTTAAAAATAATAAACGCGGTAATGGTTTATTTACTTTAGTAATAAATACTATACACTTGGCGACGTTGACAGGTATATGTTAAAGAACACACTATCATTGCTCTTGTGTAGCGTCATCTTTATATGGGTAAAATGAAGTCTTCTGGTAACTTCGTGAAACATCTTGTCATTGTTCTTGTGTTGTTTTGGTATAGTAACTATGTATGTAGGCATGTATATGGGGTTATTCACTTGCGTGCTTTGATATGGAAACTTTGTGTGTTTGTATATCGTGCTATGTACGTTGTGCGGTTTTCTTTCTTTATAACTAGGCTGCAGTTTTGTGCGTACATATGTATATCTCTTCTGTATATTTTGTGCTTTGTACTATGGATACATGTATATCACTGTTTGTATTTGAATACATCTTTGTTCCTTATCACAGCTGTTACCATGGCTTGATGTTTCCTCACTGTTCTATTTCCGTTAATTTGAATTTTTATTATTCTATATTGACTAGGGATGTTATGTTTTATCAATCAGAGTTGACATGAATGTTCTCCTAAGTATATATATATATATATATATATATATATATATATATATATATATCCAGTGCCACGTTTCTGTAACTGATGTGAGAAGTTTTCACATCGAAAAACTAAATAGTTATGGTTGCCATGCTTTTTATTGTAGGGTTATCCATAGAATTTAATTTTAGAATATTAATTATTATAAAAAATCAACAAAATTATAAATGCATTAAGAAATATATTCTGACTCATCCTGTGTTTCACAGAGTGATGACAATTTTTTCGATACGAGAAGTTCTCACTTGAGTTACAGAAACGAGGCACAGATTGTCGTTGAGTTTGAATCTTAATTTGAAACTTCATAACCAAGGCGAATTAATACAGGTGACCTTATTAGCGCAAATGATTCTCAGCTATTTGATTCGCCTTTAGCCGTAAGAAACCAATCCTTCAAAATTTACTGACTTTTCATTCACAAATATTTTTGCGAGCAATCTAAAATTTTATGTTGAACAATTTAATGTTTGGTTGAGTAATATATGATTGTGCAAATATTTATGATTGTTAAGCACATCACATTTATAATTTTTTTGACAATTGTTTTTGAAATAAGGCGGATTGCGATAAGGTCACCTTTATTAATGCGCCTTGTTCATAACAATATTGTCTTAGGAATTAAACACAATAACAACAGCAGGCTACAGACTGCAACTTGTCAAAAATAGAATCCAGCACGGCTACTGGTTGTGGTCCATGCTATTTTTGTGGTTATAGTCAAATTAAACTAATATATATTTTATTGAGCGACAATGAGTAGATGCAATGTTGCCAGTATAATATAAATAATTTCAATTATCTTATATTTGAAAATATATTGTTTTAGTATACAATAAGATATAACAACGTATATTTCCAAGCTAATGAAATGATGTATTGGCATACATTGTGGACTTTAAATATATTTTATTGGAATAACCCTAATTCATAGAATTACATATATGAAAGCGGCTACAATGGCGTAAGAAGAGAATTCTAAGACCAATAACAACTCATTGTTATTGATTTGTGGTATCGTCTTAAAAATAATTAATTAACTGACTATGAGGCGACGATTGTAGTCAACGGCTTTTGCAGTCGGTGTTCGTGTAGCCCGCTGTCGTTATTGTGTTTACAGCTTTACTGTTTGTTTAGTTCGGTACGGATAAGTTTCATACCCTACTACACTTACCACAATGTAATCTTTTGAAAATTATTTGGAAGTTTTCAAATGATTTATAGAAGTCTGTATAAGATGGGATGCTTCAAAAAGGTTTAAATTTCCCTAAGACTATCCATACACACACATACATAAGCTATTTATTATTTCCTATACATCGCAGATTGGTCCATCGTACGTTCAATTGCATATGAAGTCTCCGATAATGGGTCGTATTGAAGTATTGCAAACTGTCACCCCAATCGAACCCATGTTGCAAAAAGTAGTGCATCGGTTCTATGCACCAAGAATTCTGGGTCCCTTTATGAAATTTGCTATATTCGGAGAAAGTATTATGGTAAAAGATTTTTTTGTTCGTGTTGTCTCACCAACTTATGTATGTATCAATATATCTTCCGCTATGTATGTATCTCAATCAAATTTGAAAAATTAAAAGACATATAATAGTCGACATATATAATTATATACATGTATACAATTATATTTTATTCTTAATATCATTTAAGTAAATTTATAACAAAAACAAAAAATTTAACAGAAAAAAAAATTATAGCTATAACTCGTTATAATGTATCAATTCGGCATATGTACTTATGTATATGATAACCAAAGTGATTACATTCAAAATTTCATAAGCATACACTTCAATAAGAACATATTATGTATGGATGTATATGATACCATCACATCTTTTTCTTTACAGTTTGAACGGGATATGACTATATGGAATAACAAAATATTTCGAAGGCAGCCACAGCTGGTGAAGGAAGAAGGATCTATCAAATTGTTTCGCACTTGGTATTCTCAATTTTACTCTGAAAATAGTCGCACATTTAGTGAAGCATATGAAAGTTTAGATTGGTAATAAGTACATAATGTATATATATATATATATATATATATATATATATATATATGTGTGTGTGTATATATATATCGTCAGCTAAAACGGCCCTATCTAAAATTTTTTTATATTTGAAGTAAAATACTGTTTTAAACCAAAACTAAAGTTTCAATCAGCATGATTTTCACCAGTATTATTTAAAAAAATATGGAAAACTGATTTCTGGCAGAATAAGATCAAATTTTGTGATACTTGAATGGCTAATGGGCTAAGATCCTTTTGTACTTTAATGAAACCCTATATGCAAAATAATTTATTTATTTTAATAATAAACATTTTTATTATATATTAATTTATTTTAATATTGTTGCACAAAAAGTAAATTAAAATAATTTATTTAAGCTAAATAAAAAAGACTTCATTTAAAAAGTTCTCAGAATTGAAGAATGAATTTGGAAAATATAAATTGATTTGCATAGAAAAAATTACAATCCTTTGTTATCCTTCTTTTTAAAAATTTTCAACACTTCTTTATGTAGTTTCGAAAGTAAAACAGTATTGATTTTGTTTTAAGTGAATGAAATCAGACTTCCCTCATTCTTCAGTTTCATTCCGAACATCATTATCGAACTCATGATTTATTACATTATAAATGGTAAAATTATGAAGCTGGAGCTTAATTTTGTAATAAGACGAACTTGCTTTGGACTCAGGTAAAAGCAAATGCAAAGAAATAGACACAATCCTGATTTTGTATTTTCAATATTGACTTCTTTTTCACATCTCATCTTATCAATTTCGATTCGGTGATTTTCAAAATCCTCCTTTGGTAAGTTTTTTTCCTTATAAAACAAGCATAAGTCACACATGACTGAATATAAAGATAATATATTCCTATATAACTTTTGAAATCTGCTTCGGAATACATATATCTTTTAGGTGTATTTGCGACGATAGTGAGGTTCTAACTTAGGTAAATCTTTTAACCATTTTCGTAAGTAATTTATTTTATTCTGGTCGTTTTTTGAGTAGTTCAGACACACTCATGGTCGTACCATTCTTTCTGATAAGCCCAACGTAGAAAAAACATTCGTGTACATACTTGGAAACAATTCGTGCGATGCTTTAAAAAGTAATATTTTATAGGTGATTCTTTGGAGTTTTCAACAGTAATACGATTTCTATCCGAGCACTCAACGAGATCTTAGACATAAATCTTTTTATTATTCCAAGGAATTTTCAAAAATTAATCAAAAATATCTTTACGAATAATTTCCGAGAAACTGGATCAACATCGCATCGAACTTTTTCCGCAAAACTTTGACATGTGTCCTTCACTTTTCTACGCTTACGCAAAATTTTCACGTTGCCTTTAGAAAAGCCTTGATAATGCTTCAACTGGTTTCGCTGAAACAATGTCTCCGATTTTTTAGCCCGTTTAAAAGTGTCTGCTGATACATATATCCATCTTTGACATGACTTTTTTATACCCTTCTCGTTTTCCTTTATTTCTTATAAAATTACATTTAAGATGAATTTCTAAAATTTGTTAATAATATGTCTTAAGCTGTCGTAAATTTAATTTTCCTTCAAGAAACAATTTCTTCAATGGTCATATATATATATATATATATATATATATATATATATATATATACATATTGATATATATATATATATATATATATATATATATATATATACATATATATATACATATATATATATATATATATATATATATATATATATATATATATATATATGTTTACTAATTTAAGATTTCACAACATGTAGTAATTACCGTCGATTCTCGATAATTTGAAATTAACAAGAGTTCAAGTTGTCAAGATGGATATTTGATTATTATTGTAAACAGTAATATTTATTTGTATAAGTACATTATTTGTCAGATCTGCTGTAGTACACGGTTGTTCTAATTGTTATCGGCTTGTCTCAATGGAGAGGACATAGGTTATATCGTTGAACATTGCCACTAGGGATTACCACCATCACCTTCGAAGTATAAGTAGCTGCAAGAACCTCTATCATATAACCTATCTTTATATGTCTCTTAGTACTATCCCCTCATATGTAGTGCTGGTACAATTCATCGCTTATGTACCAGCTTCCTCCGACAACATGCCAAGTGGCAGTATTGCTCATGACACAATTTTACTACCATGAATTAGAACTTTGTGTACAGTAATAGGCATTTAGTACCAGCTGTACAGTTGTACAACGTTCTGCAGTGTCCAAACAATAAACATTAAAGTTTTCTGCATCTATTTCGGAATTACTGTTTGGATCCGTTAAATCCGTTAAATCCGTAAAGCGATGAATTAAATTTTCGTCAACACGAAGAACATTTGTCGTTATGGAAGGATTTGCAAAAAACGTCTAGAAGTATTGCCATCGTTTGTTGAGGCTATTCCTTGTTTAACCATGTTTAACTACTTTCAAATTTATTTATATTTCAGCTTTTGCCTTTTCTCTTTCATGTTTTGTATCTTTGCTCACTCCCAATTTTGAAAAACTTTTGTTGTATGCTATGTGCAATATGCATTCCATACATTTTGTCCTCGCTTGTAAAGGAGAAATTCCAAATTGCATCCCTTCTTCCGAAACTGGTTTTGTCTTTAATAAAAAAAAATCCAACTAATAATCACAACAATATATCGTAGTAAGCAAGCAAACAAAGTTGTTATTACATGCTTGTGAAGGAAATTTTTCCTAAGTTCTTTATACCGGAATAGTTTACGAGCAAAAACAAGCAGCTGAATTTTGAATAAATCGTTAGCTGAGGCTTCCAGCTGTAATGTGATATAATTCTGGGGCTAGAGGCAGTTGAAGATCAGTAGATACAAGCCATAGAAGTTAGAGAAAATAAAAACTTAGAGAAAATAAAATACCGATATTGGAATTTTTGTTAGTTAGGGCCGTTTGCGTTTTACCTGACGGTATATATATATATATATATATATATATATATATATGTATATATATATATATATATATATATATATAAATATATATATATATATATATATATATATATATATATATGTATAATGTTTACTAATTTAAGATTACATAACATGTAGTAATTACAGTCGACTCTCGATAATTTTAAATTAACAAGAGTACAAGTTATCAATATAGATAATATAAAATATTTGATTATTATTGTAGACGGTAATATTTATTTGTATAAGTACATTATTATAATACTGTCGGCGGAATCAGTTCACACAATACTACGTGTGGTAGATGCCGAGTTCGAATCCTCACTAGGTCATGATGTCAAATTTTTCAGATCTGCTGTAGTGTACGGTTATGTTAATTGTTATCGGCTTGTCTCAATGGCTAGGACATAGGTTATGTCGCTGAACACTGCCGAAGTATAAAAAGCTGCAAGAACTTCTGTCATATCACATTTATCTGTCTCTTAATACTATCGCCTCATATGTAATGCTGGTATAATGTATCGCATATGTAGGGGTCATCCCGTGATAAAAAGGATCCGTCTGGTTTTATTCGATGAGCTCTCAATCGTTATGGGAGCTGAAAAAAATATTGTCACTTGTAACGATTCTGTACGAGCAGGTGCGTAATATAATAAGCGTAGCACTTGCTTAAGGAAAGTGGAATTGTGGGTTTCACGTCAATGTCTGGTTTATATTCCACAGAAGATAAATTCAACAGTAGCATATCATATAAGCCTAAGAGGATTTTAAAGGCACGGCAATAATAAATCATAGTGTTGAATATTCATTCTTCATATTATATAACGTAGCGAGTCTAATAAGTGCACCAAAGTATTTTGTTTATTTCTTATTTTCCATACAACAAATCACGTTAAAACAATTTTATATATTTAGCGTAAAGCTAAATATATAATATAACAGGACACCGACGCACAGTGGCTCAGCTTCATATGATTGGTGGCATTATATATAAGGAGACATCGTAGTCTAATACGACTAATATTGGCTTGTGATACACAAATACCGCAAATATGGAAAATCCGAGCACAACCACGGCAGATTTAAATTTTCGTGTTTTTATTTGATTAAAATATAAATAAACTATAACAACATTCATGTCCATATTTAATGAAAATATCTGTAAATAAATGGAAGAAACTATAACAAGTAAAAGTGCTATATTCGGCTGTGCCGATTCTTATATACCCTTCACTAACGTACGTCTGCTTTCTAACTTGTAAAATAGTTTCAGTTAGCAAAAAATAAAAACAACTTCAGTTGCGTTTTTCATGTTATACAAAATATTGCAGTATCCAACCCTGGAATCGAAATTTTTATTTGTTTTAATTTTTAATACCAATTTTGTTTTGCCGAAATAAAAAATAATTTAGCTTGGAAAAAAACGACATTAATTGATTTTTGGTTATGTATTGAATAAAAAAATTTTAAATGTCGGAACCCTGGATGGAAACTTTAAATTTTTAAATTTATTTTTAATCGATGCCAATCTTCATGATACCAAAAATGGTTTTATTTAAGAAGAACTTAAAACTTTTAAACATTTTAGTTACTATATGTATCACAATATACCGAATGTGCCAAAAAAAAAAAATTTCCCACCCCTGGAGACGAAAACTAAATTTTTAAAAATAATGTTTTACCAATGCAAGTCTTTATGATGTATAAAGCGGTTTTATATAAAAGAACTAAAATTTGTAACAATTTTTGTCACTTTCATGTACTGCAAAACATTGTAGTATCCAACACTGAAAACGAAATTTAAATTTTTTTAAATATTTGATACCAAATTTGTTTTGCCAGAATAAAAAATAATTTTAACCAAGAAAAAACGACGTTAATTGATTTTTGGTTATGTTATTGTATTAAAAAATTCAGATTTCCTAACCCTGGATGGGAACTTTGAATTTAAAAATATTTTTTCATCCATGCAAATCTTCATGTTACCAAAAACGGTTTTATTTAAGAAAAACTTAACATATTTATATATTTTAGTCATTATATGTACCACAAAATACCGAATGTGCCCAACAAATATTTCAATTTCCGATCCCTGGAGGCGAAATTAAAACTTTTTAAAATTATTTTTTACCCATACAAGTCTTCATGATGTATAAAGTGGTTTTATTTAAGAAAAACTACAAATAGGTAACCATTTCTGTCACTTTCATGTACTACAATATATATCAGTTTTCGAGCCATAGAATCGCAACTTGTTTTTTTTTTAATTTTTGATACCAATTCTGTTTTACCAGGACAAAAAATAACTTTAACCAGGATAAAATGACGTTAGTTAATTTTTAGTTATTTTAATGTACAAAAAATATTCAAGTTTCCTAACCCTGGAGAAGAATTTTTAATTTTTTAAATTTCTTTTTCCATCTATGCAAATCTTCCTGATGTATAAAACGGTTTTATTTCAGAAAAACTTAAAATTCTTAAGCATTTTAATTATCATATGTACCACAAAATACCGAATGTGGCAAAAACAATATTCAATTTCCGATCCCCAGGAAAAACGATGACAGTTAATTTTGGTTAGTTTATTGCATAAAAAAATTTTGAATTTCCTAACCCTGGATGGGAACTTTAAATTTTTAAATTTTTTGTCATCGTTGCAAATCTTCATTAAACCAAAAACGGTTTTATTTAAGAAAAACTTAAAATCTTTAAGCATTTTAGTTATTATATGTACCACAAAATACCGAATGTACCAATAAAAAAAAATTTTAATTTCCCATCCCTGGAAATTTTTTTTTTTTTAAGTTTTAAATGGACAATTGAGGAGTACCAAAGCATGAAATAGGTTCAATTTTCAAATAAGCAAAAAAATAATCGGTTTTTGGTGTTAATTTTGCGTCAAGAAATAGGTGTAAGCTTCCCAGCTCTGGAACCGTCCTTCCGATTTTTCTGAATTTCAATACCACTCTAAGTTAGCTCACTTCCAATCGATCAGTCCACGTACAGACAGACGGACAGACGGACATCGCTCAATCGTCATCGCTATTCATAAGGATCCGAAATATATACAGTTTATTGGGTCGCATATTGATATCGAAGAAATTACACACGGAATGACAAACCTAAATATACCCTTTCACATTTTTGTGAAGGGTATAAGAAAGATTAAAAACAAAGTAATTCGTGTACCTTCATTAACATATCAAATTTTTCATTTCATCAGCACATTCCAATATATCCTTCTTGGACTATTTACGGTATGAATTTAGTATATGCATATGGATCTGAAGATGCTAGTAAGATATGAAATTGTGAATTGAAACACATTGAATGTAGAAGCAAATAAAATTGAGCTATGATAAAATTGATAAAATAATATTATAATAGTAATAAAAAAATAGAAAAACTATTAGATTTTTTGAACTGAACTTTGTTTTGTCCGGGAGAGTGAATATTGCACAATACTTGCACCAGTTTGATTAATATTTCTAAAAACGTAGTCCCCAAAAATGACTGAGTGCAGTTCATGCAAATCGGCAATAAGGGGTGAGACGGGCATAAGGTGCAATGGTGTTTGTGATAAAGTTTATCACTGCACAAAAAAATGCTCTGGCGTTGACCAATATTCGATTGGGGTGTTGGAATCAAAAAATTTTATTAGATTCATTTGCGAAGATTGCATGCAATATATTAGAAATGTAGATCTGGTGCTCGGTGAAATTCAAGATGATGTACGGGTAAATAAACAAAACTTAATAGAATATAAACGCGAATTTGAAACATCATTGAGACAGAATGAAAATGAAATTAAAAAATTATTGGAGGCCATTGAAAAACGTTATGAGGAAAGACTTAAAATTCTTGATAAAACCCAAAAGCAATGTGAAAAAAATGTAAATGAAGTAAAAAAACTTTTCGGCACAGTTAAAGATCACGAAAATAAAAGCAAAGAAATATGTAACAGTATAGAAAAAAACAATGTAAAGATGTGTAACGAAGTAAAAAAAGTGATAAAAGAGACAAACGAAAAACAGAATAAGTTACCATTTGCAGAGGCATTAAAAAGTAATAAGGTGTTGCCAGAGAGGAAAAGTCAAGTGCCATTAATAGTAAGACCGAAAGAAAGGCAAAAAATTGAAAAAACAAGAGACGACTTAAATAGAAAGACAAACGAAAAACAGAATAAGTTACCATTTGCAGAGGCATTAAAACGTAATAAGGTGTTGCCAGAGAGGAAAAATCAAGTGCCATTAATAGTAAGACCGAAAGAAAAGCAAAAAATTGAAAAAACAAGAGACGACTTAAATAGAAAGGTAGATCCAACAAATTTAAAAATAACAAGCGTTGAAAATAGGAAAAATGGAACAGTGGTTATACAAAGTGAAAATGTGAGCGAAAGGGAAAAAATAAAATTAGCAATAGAAAATGAAATGAGTGAAAACTATGAAGTAAGGGTTCCAAATAAAACTGAAATGTCTATTGTCGTAACTGACATGAATTTTAAATACGAAGACAAGGAAATAATAGAAAAAATTAAAAAACAAAATCAGTTTATGGAAAACAGTAAAATCGAATTAATAAAAATATATGAAATTAAAAGATACAACAAAAAAATTTATAATGCAAAGTTCTTAATTGATAACGAGACAAAAATCTTAGCTAAGCAAAAAATAAATATCGGATGGGAAAAATGTAGAGTTTTTGATGGTACCGAAGTAATTCAGTGTTTTAAATGCAGAGGATTCAACCATAAATCTAAAGACTGTAGAAGTAATGAAGTGTGTCTAAAATGTCATGAAAGTCATGCAACAAAAGACTGTAATAAAGAATATTTAAATAAATGCATTAACTGTATGAATTCAAACAAAAAGGTAAATTTGGAACTTGATGAAAATCATGCTACAACAAGTAAGAGAACAATGGGATTGGTAGATTAACAATTACAGAATTTACAAGGAGTTTACACAAATGTACAAGGACTAATTAACAATTTTAACCAAGTTGAGGCGCTTGCAGATATCGAAAAGCCGGACTTCATAATACTAGCGGAAACACATTTAACGGAGTAATCATCGATACTTTCCAATTTTCTGGAAAAACTCCCGTATTTAAAGATGAATTTATTATTTCCAACATTATATTTCCAAATACTTGCCAGTTATCAAATATTAGACTTATATTTAGGTTATTAAAATCTGGCTTTTTCTTCATGGCTTTACAAATACCTTTAAGTTCTGTAATATTTATTGCACGAAAACTAAATCGACTATTTGTCACATTAGTAGATGAAGCGGAAATACAACTAGAAGGGTACAATCTATATGTAACATTATCCAATGCTTCAAGAACTGGTGGCACAAGTATATACTGTAATAAAGATTGGCAGGTGAATGTTATATGTGAAAAGGTGCAAATCTTGAAATATTGGATTAGCGCGTATAGCATTAAGGTAAAAATTACGTCAATCATATTCGCAGCAGTATATCGATCACCAAGCAGTCAGGATTCAGAATTTTATGAAGTATTTGAACAAACAATAGAAGAAATATGTGATAGGAGCACGGACATAATTATTGCTGGTGATTTTAATGTGGATTGGGCAAAAGAAAGTTGTTATAAAAACAAATTACAACAGATCATAAATGATAATGGACTAATGCAAATAACATCTAATTACACAAGAGTTACGCGAGACTCAAAAACAATTTTGAGTCTGTTATAACATTGATTATGTTATAACAAACAATTTCAATGTTAATGTAAATAATAGCAAAATAAACAAAATATCTGATCATGAAATAATAGAAATATGTATAAAAAATAGTTTGAATAAAGACCATGACAACAAGAAACAAATAGAAATTTTTAGATATGATAAACAAAAATTTAGAAGAGAAATTAGTGAAGTATTGAAATTTGATGAAAACATGGAATTAAATGAGAATGTCAACAATTTTTATAAATCTATTGAAAATGCAATAAAAAAACTTACGGTGAGAAAAACTATTCGAGAAAAATGCTATGTAAATAAGTGGTTAAACAGGCAATTACGAAAACTAAAAAAGGATAAAATTTAAAATACAATATAACAAAACGTGAAAATACTAATATAGCCTGGAATAACTATAAAATAGTCGGAAATATTTACAAAATCAAACTAGAAAATGAAAAGAATAGATATATTAATAAAAAAATTTGCAACACCAAAGATCAAAAACAAATGTGGAATAACATAAAAGCTTTAGTCCTAAAAAGAAATAAACATGTGATAAAAAATGTGATATTTAACAATGTAGAATATAATAATAGTGTCGATATAGCTAACCAATTTAATAGATATTTTGTAAATAGTATTAAAGAAATTAGAGAAAATATAGAATATGTGCAATACGTTAATAAGATAAATGTGACAAATAGTCGATTTAGTTTTCGTGCAATAAATATTACAGAACTTAAAAGTATTTGTAAAGCCATGAAGAAAAAGCCAGATTTTAATAACCTAAATATAAGTCTAATATTTGATAACTGGCAAGTATTTGGAAATATAATGTTGGAAATAATAAATTCATCTTTAAATATGGGAGTTTTTCCAGAAAATTGGAAAGTATCGATGATTACTCCAATTGAAAAAATAGCAAAGACAAATAAATGTGAAGAATTTCGTACAATAAACACCTTAAAACTGTGTGAAAAGATACTAGAAAAAATCGTTAAGGAACAACTTTAAGAATACATGGAAATAAACAATTTATTATCGAAATATCAATCGGGTTTTCGGAAAAATTATTCGTGTGAATCTACTGTGAATTACGTTATTAATAGTTGGAAAAATATTAACAGAAATAATAAGATAATGGCGATTTTCCTAGATTTTAAGAGAGCTTTTGAAACTATTGATAGGGATATATTGCTGTGTAAAATGTATCAATATGGAATACAAAATAAGGAATTGAATTGGTTTAAATCATATTTATCAAATAGAAAACAGACAACGAAAGTAAACAACATTATTTCAGATAATATAAACAATGATTATGGAGTACCGCAAGGGTCGGTCCTGGGAGCTCTTTTATTTATCATATACATAAATGATTTACCAAATGTACTAGAGAAATGTGAAATAGTGTTGTATGCTGATGATACTCTGATATTTAATGAATCAGAAACAGAAGAGCAGTGTCAAACAGACTTAAACTATGATATGATAATCGTAAATAATTGGTTGAAAATGAACAAATTGAAATTAAACGAAAATAAAACAAAAATACTAGAGATAAGCATGAACAGCGAATCAACATTTAAAATTAACGATAAAATCATCGAGAAAGTTGAAAATATAAAGTATTTAGGGTTTATAATAGACAAAAACTTAAAGTTTAAAGATCATACAGAATACATATGTAAGAAAATCGGGGAAAAAATTGGATTCTTTAGAAGAAGAAGAAATAAAATGTCAACAATAACTGCAATAAGCATATATAATACCATAATTAAACCACATTTTGAATTCGGTTCTACAATTTTATACACATGTTGTACTAATATGCAATTAGATAGGCTACAAAAGCTACAGAATAAAGCTATGAGATCAATAATCAGATGCAACAGATATAGCCCAATCCAACACATGCTAGATACATTAAAATGGCTAAACATCAGGCAAAGACTACAACTTAATACGCTTACATTTATTTACAAAATGAAAAATGGAAACGCACCGGAATATCTAGCGGATCAATTGAGATATGTTAACGAATGCCAACCGTATAGTCTTCGAAATGCGAGTGATTTTAGAATACATAGAGCAACGAATAACGCAATGAAGAGATGCTTGTTATACAAAGGACTACAAATATTTAATGCACTACCAATCAATGTTAAAAATGAACGAAATATTAATATATTCAAAAGAAACTGTGTTCAATTCATTAAAACTAATACTTATCAGAATAATGAAAATAGTGGTAATGTAATTTAATTAGATATATTGATCAATTAATGTGATTATTGTAAATTAAAAAAGTATTTTAAATACTACTTAATAAATAAATATGCATATATGATTACCGAGCGTGTCGGACGTTATATATAATTGATTTGTTCAACTTTTGTAAATCATTAAACTAATAGTTTTTAAACTATTTTCGTACGAAAATAATCTGCTAAAAAAGGCTACAAAACCGTGTAATTGTCAGAAAAGTTCATCAACTTTAAAATAAACAAGAAGTAGAAATATATTACAAAATTTACATTCAAGACAATAACAAAGCAATTTACAAATATCGGTAACAAATCGAAATTCCCAAAAAAGATATGAGTGCAAATGTAAAACATATACACACTCTACATATAAGTATACGTACTTTTAATACCCATCACATTATCTGTGGTCAGTCAATTACAATAACAATTTTATATACCCTTCACCAACGTATGTCTGGCATTACATATATTTTTAAGTACCAATTTTATTCTTCCTATATTATACAATAGTTTCAGTAAGCGAAAAGAAAACAACTTCAGTTGCATATTTTGGTTACTTTTATAAATAACAAAATTCAAAATTTCTCACCCCTGGAAACGAAATTTTAATTGTTCCAATTTCTTTTACTAATTCATAATCTGTAAAGTGGTTTTATTTAAAGAAAACTACAAATTTGTAACCATTTTGTTATCTTTTATGTGATACAAAATATTGCAAATATCCAACCATGGAATCGAAATTTTGATTTATCTTAAATTTGATATGAATTTTGTTTTTCCTGAATTTAAAAATGTTTTAATTTGTTGCCTTTTTGGCTACTTTTATGTATAAAAATACAATTTCCTACCCCTGAAATGAAATTTATATACCAATGCAACTTATTATGACGCGTAAAATTATTTTATTTAAAAAAATATTCAAATTTGTAATCATCTTAGTCACTTTAATTTATCACAAAATATTGCAGTTATCCAATCCTGGAATAGAAATTTAAATTTTTTAAAAATTTTGAAACCAATCTTGTTTTTGCTAAATTAAAAATAGTTATAATTAGTAAAAATAAACGACGTTAGTTGAAAGCGAAAATTTATTATATTTTTTTTTGCCAAGGCAAAAAAAATAAGGCAAAAAAAAATAAGGCATAAAATAGTTTTATTTAAGAAAAACTTTAAATATATAACCATTTTGGTCAGTTGCATGTATCACAATATATTGCAGTTATCTAACCCTATAATCAAAACTTAGATTTTTTTTAGTTTCGTTACCAATTTTGTTTTGCCAGAATAAAAAATAATTTTAACCAGGAAAAACGACGTTAGTTGATTTTTGGTTATTTTAATATTTTTAAACATTTTAGTTATTTTATGTACCACAAAATACCGAATGTGCCAAAAAATTCAATTTCCCACCCCTGGAGGAAAAATTTAATTTTTAAAATTGCATTAGTAAGCAAATCTTCATGATGTATAAAGCGGTTTTATTTAAGAAAAACTACAAATATAAAACTATTTTTGTCACTTTCATGTATTAAAAAATATTTTTTAGTTATCCAACCCTGGAATCCAGATTCTGTTCTTTTTTTAATTTTTAATACCTATTTAGTTTTGCCAGAATAAAAACTAATTTGAAACAGGAAAAAACGACATTAGTTGATTTTTGGTCATGTTAAAGTATAAAAAAATTCAAATTTCCTAACCCTGGACAAGAATTAAAAAACTTTTTTATCAAGCAAATCTTCATGTTGTATGAAATGGTTTTAATTAAAAAAACTCAATATTTTTAAATATTTTAGTTATTTTATCAACCACAAAATACCGAATGTGCCAAAAAAAATTATTCAATTTCCCACCCCTGAAAGGAAAAATTAAATTTTATAATTATTTTTTTTCCAATGCAAGTTTTCATGACATATAAAGCGGATTTATTTAAGAAAAACTTCACTTTCATGTGCTACAAAATATTTCACTTATCCAACCCTGGAATCGAAATTTTGATTTGTTTTTTTAATTTTTGATACCAATTTTGTTTTGCCAGAAAAAAAATTATTTTAACCAGGAAAAAAACGACGTTAGTTGATTTTTGGTTGTTTTAAAGTAAAAAAATTTATAAATTTCCGAACCCTGGATGATAACTTTTAATTTTTAAGATTTTTTTTTCATCAATGCAAATCTTCATGATGTAAAAAAATTTTAATTTCCCATCCCTGAAAAAAATGTTTTTTTTAGTTTTAAATAGACAATTGAGGAGTCCCAAGGAATGAAATAGGTTTAATTTACAAATAAACAAAAAATAATTGGTTTTTGGTGTTAATTTTGCATCGAGAAATAGGTGTAAGCTTCCCAGCTCTGAAGCCGTCCTTCCGATTTTTCTGAATATCACTCTATCTTAGCTCATTTCCAATCAGTCAGTCCAAGAACGAAGTCTCTAGCTTTTCTGGGGGCTTGGGAAAACCGATTTCACGTACAGACAGACGGACATCGCTCAATCGTCATCGCTCAATCGTCATCGCTATTCATAAGGATCCACAATATATATACTTTATGGGGTCACATATTAATATCAAAGAAATTACACTCGGAATGACAAACCTAAATATACCCTTTCACTTTTTTGTGAAGGGTATAATAATAATCATGAAAAACATACAAACATTTCCAAGAAATAACTGATAATAATGACAACCTGCAGAACAAAGACAACCGTAAATGAAGCAGAGACTGGATTGCCTGATAATATAAATCCAGAGTTAATTTTTTCAACTCCCAGAGAGTCTCTTTCGCAGAGCAGCTTATGGATTTGGCTTGATGAAAAATTTACAAAACATGATGAATAGATAACAGATTACGACATCACGTACACAAAATTTTATATTTCTGCGCAGGTAGGTGAAATCAGAAACATGGGTAGGTCACAAATATAATTTATATTTTTAAGGTTTCCGGCAAAAAAATTCCTACAATTCATTTCTCTGGGAATTAAGGATATGCAAAATCGTTTTATTGCAGATGCATTTAAAAATAATGTTTCAAAATCAAAGGTAACAAGATTACAATGACGAAAACGTCCTATATTGCATTTTATCGTTATGAAAAATATTATAATGCCTTCTGACAACCAAATCCCGAATCTTAAAGCTGAGGTTGAGAAACTAAAAACTAAATGCCTAAACCAAGAAAATTCTGTGGTGGCTCTCGGATTAAAAATCGACATGCTTCTGAAAACAGCATATACTCTACGAGGCCTAATCAATGTCAAACAAAATGAAAACGATGATTAATATTATTTGTCCAGAGCAACAAAAGCAGTTTTTTCGCTCTGCTGAATAAATTTTATACAACTATGACTTTCTTAGCTTATTGTTGTCTGTTAAATTTTTTAATGCTCTTTATTTTATTCTTATGCATTTCAATAACACAGCTTTACAAATTTTTAATTTGAAAAAATACCAAGAACGCCACATGCCTAGATAAGTTAATTTGGACCTCCTGAGCACGAAAATCGCTGTAAATTTTTTTCTTAAGTAGCATTTTTTAGATAAGGATACTTTTGTGTTTTTCGATGTATGGTCCCACTCAAACCTTTGTGGAGCCCAACTGCAAAGTCCGATCGTGATAAATCGCATATTGTTGAAAAGGTAATTGAATGAAAATGAATATATTGTCGATCCACAAAATCCTTAATAAAAACTTTATTATTCATCAGTTTTTTTTAATTACGCTCAAAATGTTGGTAACTAAGTAAACTATTTGGTAAAAAAATAAAACATTCCAGATTTTTACTATAACGTAGAAAAAAAACAAAATAAAAATGAAACATTTTGAAAAAACGTATAAAATAGGCAAATTTTGAACTTTGAGGTGCCATAACTCAGCCATTTCTTGTCTCATAAAAATTTGCACATCGATGGAAAAGACATACAATTAACTTTTCAACGATATGCGATTTATCACGATCGAACTTTTCAATTGGGCTCCACAAAGGTTTGAGTGGGACCATACACCGAAAAACACAAAAATACCGTTATCTAAAAACGGTACTTTAAAAAAATTACAGCATTTTTCGTACTCAGGAGGTCCCAATTTACTGATCTAGTCATTCTTGGTATTTTTTGGCTGTAAACCAGTGTAATTATATAATTACAAGATATTATTCGACAATGATTGGTATATCTTTAAAAATACTTTTCACATATTATATTATTTCATTATTTCACCCTTATTTTAACTCATGATTCTATTAGCATTGCATACCTTATTATCTGTTTTTATTATTACTTCTAACGTGATGAACGTGGAAGTTCCAATGACTTAACAGTAAACATGGTCATATTCCTGGCTAAACATAAAAATGGCTTTAAAATAGTTCACATAAATTCCCAAAGTCTAAATAATAGTATTCGGGAAATAATGGTACTACTAAAACATAAAAAAGTAAGACATAAACAAAAACCCTGGTTCACACATAACGTTAAGGATGAAATGAAAATAAAAAATAAATAAATAAAATAAATAAATATGCATGATATCTTCAATTGTTGATATGCGATCAGCTTTTCTGGATTGCCTTAGGCGAGAACTTCTGTAATCCTTATTTCGAGCCTCCATAGCTTCTTCCGACAACATGCCCAGCGGCAGTATTGCTGAAGACACAATTTTATTACCATGAATTAGAACTTTGTGTACAGTAATAGGCATATAGTACCAACTGTACAGTTGTATACAACGTTCTGCAGTGTCCAAACAATAAACATTAAAGTTTTCTGCATCTATTTCGGAATTACTGTTTGGATCCGTTAAATCCGTTAAATCCGTAAAGCGATGAATTAAATTTTCGTCAACACGAAGAACATTTGCCGTTATGGAAGGATTTGCAAAAAACGTCTAGAAGTATTGCCATAGAGGCTATTCCTTGTTTAACCATGTTTAACTACTTTCAAATTTCTTTGTATTTCAGCTTTTGCCTTTTCTCTTTCATGTTTTGTATCTTTGCTCACTCCCAATTTTGAAAAACTTTTGTTTTATGCTATGTGCAATATGCATTCCATACATTTTGTCCTCGCATGTAAAGGAGAAATTAGAAATTAAAAACATGATCTCATTTAAAATATGTATATACATATATATATATATATATATATATATATATATATCAAACGGTGTCGAACCAACCCGCTTTTATCATTTCAGGTATGATCCCAATCGATTTAAAATTCATAAATATGGATAACACAGGCTTATGTTTACAGAAGTGGCAGGAACGCTGGTCGACCACTGAAAAGGGAAGATGGACAAATACATTAATACCCGACATCAGCTTATGGCTGACTAGAAAACATGGTGATTTAAACTATTGCCTAACACAGTTCTTGTCTGGACATGGTTGTTTTAGGTCATATCTATTTCGTTTCAAGCACAACCATTCTCCGTTCTGTCCGTTGTTGAATATGCTGAGAAGGTCGTCTTTGCTGCTCACGATTTAACAACTGGAGGCCGTATTTAGAAGAAAAGTTGGGGCATATGATGAGCCTGTAGAACATAATTTCGGCTATACTGGAATTCTTATTAAATTGGACCAGCATGTGTAATTTTGTACAGGCAGTTCTAATAGAGCTTCACATATTAGAACAGATTCGTAGAAGACTAGCACGTCTTAGAATTCGTTAGTAACTAATGATGAAGTATGCGCATCAGTTCCGAACCTTCTTACTTATGAACTAAGGAGGACGTAGGTACTGATAAGACTACCCACCCTGACGAAATTTCGAAGCTGGTCCATGGTGGTGCTAGTGTCCTGGGGCCACTATTGATAGTTGCAATCATTACGTCCAAAAATATTTTAAAAAAAATATATATTGGAACAAATTCGTAACTTGTCGAATCGACATTTTTTTGAGCATATTTTGCCATTTTCAAACTTTCAACTATTTCAAAGCTATATTATCCACCAACCTTCAAGGAATTTCTTTCAGTGATTATCTACTTTGAATTAAATTTACTTTTTCAGCTCCCAGCAATACGGTGCTATCAGGTGTATCTTATTAATGAAATTTCATTTAAGTGTTCCCATGATACTTTTGATATGAGTATATAATAAAAAATGAATGAATGTTTTTAAATGTATAAGAAATATAACGAAAGATCAGGCCAACATCATGGTATACTAGGGTCCGGGATATGAAACCCCTGGCTAAAGAAACCTTAAGATGTTTCACTTTGTACTTAACGTAAAATAGATTTTATTAACAGTATTAAAATATAAACATATACGTAATTAATTGAAATAAATAATCTTTTAAGCAATTAAAGTTTTTATTTACAAACAGTTGGCCCCCCGTTACAACTATGTCAGCATAAGGAGATGATTGGGATATATTGAATGCTCGGAACTCCTTTAGCACCAAAAGAGAATAGAAGTTTTAAGCATATATATATATATATATATATATATATATATATATATATATATATATATACATATATATATATATATATATATATATATATAATATATATATATATATATATATATATATATATATACATATATATATATATATATATATATATATATATCATATATATATATATATATATATATATATATACATATATATATATATATATATATATATATATATATACATACATATATATATATATATATATATATATATATATATATATATAGTATTTATATATATCCTACTAATATTATAAAGCAGAATGTTTGTGAATGGGGATGAGTAGATGTGTGGATGAGTAAATGTGTGGATGTGTAGATGTGTGGATGTGTGGATGTATGTTCCTCTTTCACGCAAAAACTACTGAATGGATTTTAATAAAACTTTACAATAACTTAGCTTATACTTTAGAATAACACATAGGCTGTAATTTATAAAGATGCTGTGTAAATTGTCCAAAATATAACGACAAGTGTCAAGTAAGTAGGAAAAAAAATTTTTTTTTTCATTTGAAAAAATAAAATATGTATTGGTTTTTATTTTATTTATGTTGTATATCTTTCTCTGTCAAATTTGTGAATATAAAATTTTTATTCCATTTTCAAGTATCAAGTAAGAAAGTATCTAGAATTCACGAAACCATGAAAATCAGGCTCAAGAGCGGCGTCAACAGAACACTAAATCCATGGCATCTTAACGAGCTGATGAGACACCTGAACAGGCCCAAGAGCGATGTCGACGGCATGTTGAGTATCTGAGATCTTAACAAGCTGCTGAAATACCAGAACTGTCTCAAGCTCGGCGTCAACAGAACGCTGAATCCATGGCATCTCAACGAGCTGGTGAGACACAAGAACAGGCCCAACAGGGACGTTGGCGGAATGCTGAGTATCTGGCATATCAGCGAGCTGCTGAGACACCAGAATTATCTCAAGCTCGGCTCAACAGAACTCTGAGTCTATGGCATCTCAACGAGTCAATGAGACACCAGAACAGGCTCAAGAGCGACGTCGCCGGCATGCTGATATCTGAGATCTCAAAGGGCTGCTGAGACTCCTGAACTGTCTCAAGCTCGGCGCCAACAAAATGCAGAAAATATGGCATCTCAACGTTTTTATGAAACATTCGAACAGTCTCATGCTCGGCGTTTTCACCAGGCGAATTGCATGGCGTCCAAAAGGATTACAGAAACCATTGAAGCAGCTGAATTTCGCAGACGTGCTGTTGCTGAGAAGGCACAACAAAGACGTCTAATTTTAATAACAAACACGTGAAGAATATTTGATAAAGCTGCATTTGAGTACGATGAAACTCTTGACTATGAAAGTTATAACTTTATAAAAATAGAAGCCATGAATAGAGAATGAAAATTCTGTAGTGCGCTAAAATGGAAAGAGGAAGCTGCAGGCATGTGTTGTTCGAGAGGAAAAGTAGTCCTTTCTTCAATAGATGAGCTAATCGAACCACTCAAAGAGCTTGTTTCTTGCGAAACAGAAGAGTCAACCCGTTTTTTTTAAAATATAAGGAAATACAATAGTTGCTTCCACATGACATCATTTGGGGCGGATAACACCATTTCAATGCCAGGACGTTGCCCGACTTTCACAATTCAAGGGCAAATATATCACACAATTGGCTCTTTGCTTCCTGCTGCCAATACGCAACCAAAGTTTTAGCAAGTTTATTCCATGGGTGATGAGGAAGCACAAGTTAATAGGCGTTTTGAGTACGTACAAGGTGTGGAAAAAAAACGGTTAAAAATATACAAGAAGTTCTACATCAGAAAATTTTAGTGCATGAGCTTAAAATGGCTAAAGATAGAGTGACTACCGATAATTACAAGATTGTGATACACCCAGATCGTGTACCACGTGGAGATCATGAAAGACGATTCAATGCCTCGACCACAAATGAAATAGCTGCCGTAGTAGTTAATAGTGAACAAACTGCGTCTCGGGACATTGTTATTCAGATGCACGACGGACGGCTCAGTAGAGTTCCGAACACTCACAGATTTTATGATGCTCTCGAATACCCGATAATATTTTCGAAAGGACAAGAGGGATATAGTTTTGATATTCCTCAGGCAAACCCAGTAACAAAACAAATCATACCAAACAGAAAAGTATCTTGCAAAGACTTTTATGCGTATCATATGATGGTACGTCGCAACAATTTTAATTTATTGCTTCGATGTAGACTTTTTCTTCGTCAGTTTTTGGTCGACATGTATCTAAAAGTGGAGAGTGAGCTCTTAAGGTTTATTACCTTGAACCAAACGAAACTTCGAGCAGAAAATTATACACATTTACAAGACGCGATAAGGAATGAAGCAGATACTGATCCAAATAACTGAGGCCAAATGGTAATTCTCCCTTCATCATTTGTAAATAGTCCCAGATATCGCCACGAATATACGCGAGATGCATTCACATACGTTCGTAATTGTGGTAGGATAGACATGACCTAACAGTTAAGGTATTTAAAATAAAAGTCCAAAAATTAGTTGCTTTACTTACAAAAGGTAAAATATTTGGTGATATAAAATGCTTTATGTACTCGATCGAGTGGCAAAAAAGGGGATTGCCTCACGTGCATTTACTAATATGGCTGAGAAAAAAGTTACGCCCTAATCAAATTGATGAAATTATAAGTGCGGAGATACGAATTCCAGACACTGATCAAAAACTTTTTGATACCATAACCAAATATATGATACACGGTCCCTGTGGAGCACTAAATCCGTCTTCACCTTGCATGAAAGAGGGAAAGTGTACGAAAAAGTATCCGAGAGCGCTTTTAAAACATACTCAAACCAACGATAAAGGACACCCCCTGTACAGACGAAGAGCACCAGAAGATGGCGGCCGTACAATAACTCAAAAAATCCGAGGTAGAACACAGGAAGTATTGCTTGACAATAGCTGGATTGTCCCATACTCTCCTCTTCTCTCTAAGATTTTTAATTGTCATATAAATGTAGAGTTCTGCAATACGGTACAAGCGATCAAATATATTTGTAAATATATAAATAAAGGCAGCGATCAGGCTATTTTTAATATCCGACAGCAAGGTAATGTTAATATAGATCCGAGAGATGAAGTGCAAACATCCCGAGCCGACCGATATGTCAGTAGTATCGAAGCAGCGTGGCGGATCTTGAGCCTGCCTCTACATGAGAGACACCCAACAGTCATTCAAATTGCGGTACATCTGCCTAATGGTGAGCAGATTTACTTCACTGAAAACAATTTTAGAGAGAGATTGGCCGCACCACCAAGGACCACACTAACTGCATTTTTTCCTTCTGTGCCAAAAAGACACTTTTGCAAAAAAACTACTTTGTGTAGATGTACCCCGCTACTATACCTGGAATGTATCATCGTTTACAAGGAATACCAGTCGTCGGATGGCCAGGTGTGAAAGCAGGAGATGCTCTTGGTCGCATTTACACAGTGCACGTTAGTAACTTCGAATGTTATTGTTTGCGAATGCTGCTCAATGTAATAAAGAGCCCCACTAACACTGACACTTTTCAAGCAACGTGTGAAAAGTTGGGAATGTTGGAAGTTGACAACCACTGATGTAAATAATAAACTCAGTTTATTATTTTAGATATAAAGTATAAAGATATTTTATTGGAAAGAATACAATTGATCTTTTGCAGGTGATGATGATAATGCCAAAATCGTGCAACAGCGTTATTTACAATAGTATGGCCGTAGTTGTAATAATATGATAGACTGAACTTATTTGTGTTAAGGGGAGGGATCATCTTCTCATCCATCTTTTTCAAGGCTCAACTGAAGTATTTTAGACGCTGTGGTTGTGACTTTACTCTTGAAGAACTTCTTAAAGGTGGAGAAGTTATATTTGTATGAGATGGTGGTGGAACCGCGGCGTTTTCATGATTTTTTGTAGTACTGAGTTCATCATCTTCAGCGACTTCGTCTGTTGGAGTTGTAATTTTTGCCTTAGTTGGAAGCATATGCACTGAGTTTCTGCGATACTGATTGCCTTTGTTATCTTCTAAGATAAATGACCTAGGATGTATTTGAGCTTTAGCTATGGCTGGTTCCCAAACGTCTTGTGATTGCGAACGATAAACTACTGTGTCTCCCTCATTGAACTGAGGGAGATTTTCTTTAGCCCCACGATCTGCATACATTTTTTTCTCTCTGCTTTCAGATTTACAAATATTTAGGTGGTCTGGTTGTAACAACTTATCTTTTGTTGTTGGTAGTAAGCCTCGAATTTCTTGTCCAAACAGTCGCTGTGAGGGTGAACCCAAATTTCCTCTTGGTGTGTTCACATAATTTAGAAGACCCAAATGAGAGTCACTGTTATCGGAAAAAGATTTTTTTGTAATATTTTTTGCTATTTGTACCGCTTTCGCTTCTGCGATGGTTGAATTTCCATGTTGTTGAAAACAGCTTGAACTCCGAACTAGCAAATTGTGGGAAGTTATCGGTCTCTAGTGTAAGTGGTGGGCCAAATGTAGAAAAAATTTCTTTGAGAAACGAGATTACCTGTTTACTGCTTGTATCGGAAAGGGTGCTAAGTTTTATAAAACCTGTATAACTATTTATAAATACTATATAATCTTGATTATTGAAATGAAACAGGTCTGCCGCGCCAATATCGAAACCATGACACGGAATTTCTTTGTGCCCAATTTTAAGTTTTTTATTGCTTCGTTGAAACACTTGATTAGCTGCACATATTTTAATGTAATCAAAGATATCGTGACTCATGCGGGGCCAGAAGATTAAATCTCTTGCCATTTTGACGCATTTGGCGTAACTAAAATTACCGCTGTGAATGTACTTCAAGAACGTTTGCCTCAAACTGGACGGTACCAACCTTTTGAAGATTTAAATAAAATGCCATCCTCATTTTCTGACAACTACTCTCTAAAATGCCAATATTGTTGAATATCGTGTGGTAAATCTTTTTTCGACTTTGGCCAACCATTTTTAATAAACTTTAAAAGCATTTAGCATTTTTCTTCCTGCTCATTGTTTTCATCGTTTTGACAATCTTGGCTTAACGGATCTGTAAATGAGTAGACGTAAATTTTTAAATATTGATTGTAATGGTTTATGGTCAGATTCGATTGTTATTTGCTTACCCCATACATACTGATGAAACTTTTCTCAACCAAATTTCTCAGCGAGTACTTCTTTTTCCAATTGTGAGTACTTGGACTGGCTGTCGGTTAGGGATTTCGAAGCGTATGCAACCGGTTGATTTTCTTGCAATAATACTGCACCCATGGCGTATGAACTTGCATCAACTTGAATTGTAATATCTTTTTTGACATCATAAAGTTTTAAAACTGGAGGTTTACTTATTATTTCCTTCAGTTTTTTTAATGCGTCTTGTTGAATGGAGTCCCAATAGAAAGCATGTGACTTTTCCAGTAATTTTCTCAATGGGGCAGTAATGTGCGAAAAATTTTGTACAAATTTGCTAAGGTATGCAAACTTACCAAGTACTCTTTGTAATTCCTTTTTTTTTGGAGGGTTTAGACGCATAACAGCTACGATCTTATTTGGATCGGGATGTAAGGTGTTGGCACTGATTATATGGGCCAAAAATTTTACTTTTTCACGATCAAACTTGCACTAGTCTTTGTTAAGCTTTATTTCATTTTCTTCGATAATCTTAATCACTCTTTTTGTAGTCCAGTGTAGATCATCTAAAGTCCTAGAATGAATCAAAATATCATCGATGGCGACTTTCACATTTGGTAAATGAGAAAAGAGGCTTTGCATTATACTTTGGAACACCTCTGAGGCTGATGCGATTCCAAAGGGTAACCTTTTACAAGAATATCTACCCCATGGAGTTGAAAACGTAAGTATTTCTTTAGTACGATCTGAAACTGGAATTTGCCAGAATCCTTTTTTGCAATCTAAAATTGTAAAATATTTAGCACCATTTAGTTGTGAAGATATCTCTTCTATTGTGTTCATCGGAAAATGACGCCTCTTAATATTTTGGTTAACCCTAGTCGGGTCAATACAAATACGAATTTTATTGTATTGCCTAACAACAATCATTGGGGACACTGCTGGCGTTGGTTTAGTTGTTGGTTCTATAACGCTCATTTTAACCATTTTATCGAGCTCTCCTTTGATGGTGTCTCTGATTCTAAATGCAATACGACGTGCTGGGCAAATTTCGAATTTAGGATTGTCACCCAAATCAATATCGTACACAAAGTTCTTAAAGCGACCCAGCCCTTCAAACAAATCTTCATTTACCTGCAATTCATTTGTTCTTTCCACTAATTGCAGTTCTTCACAAGTTCTAGCACCAAAAATCGGTTTCACATCTCCGCTTACAATTTTAAAATTTATTATATTTGTTTGTTGTGCTATTTTGCATTGCAAACTTTTATTTTATGATTACCAAACGAGATTAGATGTTTTACTTTAGATTGACGCATAGAAGTTGGTATGTTTTTGGAAATAAGTCTATCAATAATTGTTTTTGGTAACACATTACATTGAGCACCTGTATCTAATTTGAATAAGTATTTATCTTCTCCAATTATGAGAGTTTCAGCTAAATTATTATCTTCGGCTTTATTTATGTTGGAGACACAACCGATAAAAATAACTCTGGATCACTGCTGTCGACATCACTATTGTATTCATTCTCATCACAACACGCAACATCTCTGTTTTTAGAATTATTCTTTTGTTGGTTGAAATTCTTTTGCACATTCTTTCGTAATGATTTTTCTTTTAACATATCTTACATACTTACGTGCAAATATGCTGGGCAGCTACGAACTGCATGATTTCTTCCACAGTTGCGGCAATCAAAAGTTTTTTATTGCCCGTTTTTTGCACTAAACATAAATTTTTTTCGTGCTCACTATGAATTTCAGCTGTTTGTTTTTGAGCTAACTCTGTTGATTGGCAAATTTTAATTGCTTTTTGAGTGTTATGTCTTCTGACAATAACTTAGTTCGTAGCGAATCATTCCTTATTCCCAAAATCAGTTGGTCTCTCGAAATGCTGTCTTTTAATTGCTCGAACTCACAGTTTTGTGCTTGTAATCTTAGACGTGTTACATATTCATCGATATTCTCACCATCGTTTTGAAGAATTTTGTGAAATTTATATCTTTCAAATGTCATATTAAGTTTTGGTGAAAAATATAAATCAAATTTTTCTTTAACCTGTTTCAAAGTAATACTTGAAGATCCGGGCAGGGAGTTGTATATTTGTATGGCCGAGTAACCTACTGCTGACATGAAAGTTGCAAACTGTATGTTTCAGGTTTTTTGTCTAGTCCGATTGCTACTTCAAAGAACTCGTACTGCTGTTTCCAAAGTTTCCACTCCTTCGACATATCCATGTCGTGTCCAACCACAAATGGCTTTGGCGGCTTTAAAAAACTGTAACCTTCCGACATGACTATTCCGGTTGTAAATTTTTATTGACCAGGATAGATTATTTTTCAACGGGTTTCGGCACCATGTAAATAATAAACTCAGTTTATTATTTTAGATTTAGAGTATAAAGATATTTGATTGGAAAGAATACAATTGATCTTTGTCTGACTTAGGTATGCCCACACCACAGCATCAAAGAGAGCTGTCGACAGATTAGATCAAAGAGCTAAGCTACGATACCGTTTTATTAGATGCTCAGGTCAAGGAAACGGAGCCACGTCTGTTACCCGAGCAAAGAGACATTTATTACAAAATATTAGAACGAGTCGATCGTGGTAAAGGCGCTCTTTTTTTTCTTGATGCCGCAGGCGGTACAGGCAAAACTTATTTGCTTTTAGCGAAAATTCGTAAGAACCGTAATGTTGCATTAGCTGTGGCTTCCTCTGAAATCGCTACAACATTACTGAGAGGTGGGCAAACGGCACACTCGGCTTTTAAATTACCTCTTAATCTGGCAAGCGAAGAAACCCCAACGTGCAACATCAGTAAGAGCAGTGCCCGCGGCGCCCTGTGGCAACAATGTAAGCTCATCGTGTGGGACGAGTGCACTATGTCACATAAACGGGCACTCGAGGCGCTTGATCGCTGTCTACAAGACATTCAAAGTAATCGAAAGTTGATGGGTGGTATAGTAGTGTTATTGGCAGGGGATTTTAGGCAGACTTTACCAGTTATCGAAAGAGAAATTAATGCATTTCTGAAAGCTTCATTTCTGTGGACGAAAGTTGAAAAGCTTTATCTTACCACTAACATGCGAGTCCAGTTATTCAGCGATGGCGAGTCAGGAAGATTTGCTCAGTAACTCCTAGAAATTGGTGAGGGTCATATTAACACCGACCAAGAAAGTATGGTTAATTTTATATCCTAATTTTGCCATGTTGTGGAGTCGGAAGATGAACTAATTAAGGAAGTTTTTCCGAATCTGCAGAAAAATATTCTCGACGTAAATTGGCTGTGTGAAAGAGCCATACTGGCACCAAAAAATGAGACTGTTGCAAAAATAAATAAGAAAATCTTAGACGATATAACCACTGAAAATTCAGTATATCACTCCATCGACACAGTCCTGTCATCCAACGATACTACGAGCTATCCAGTGGAGTTCCTAAATTCTTTGGAATTATCCGGGATGCCTTCTCATAAACTGGAAATAAAATAGGTTATTGCGTAACCTGGACGCTCCAAGATTATGCAACGGTACTCGGTTGCGAATCACAGAACTAGGAAGGCATATTGTGAAGGCCACAATCTTAAATGGAGAAGCCAAGGGAGACAATGTTCTTATACCACGCATCCCAATCATACCGACTAATTTACCATTTAATTTCAAACGCCTGCAGTTTCCATTGAAACTTGTATTCTCTATGAATATTAACAAATCGCAGGGTCAAACCTTAAAGGTAGCAGGATATCATTTAGGCACTCCGTGTTTTTCTCACGGCCAGCTCTATGTGGCTTGCTCACGGGTTTCTAAAACACAAAATCTGCACATTTATGCTGAGCCAAAAAAAAAATCGTTTAATATAGTTTGCAATAGCTACTTTTGTACTACCACCAAATAAATCCTAATGAAATATTATATTTAAATGTAAATAGCCATCCCGATATTGCCACGGGATGTAGACTTATTATAATGTGATTTTTTGAAAGTATTTGTGAATTTTTATATTTAATTTATTAACATAATTCTCAGATGGTTTATAAAAGTCTTTTAATAAGTTGAGAAGTTTGAAACTTTTCAAAACTGTGGTTGAAATCTACTGACGATTTGGTAAAAAGCGCCAATGAAATGCATATAGACATTGCTTAACCACGCAACAAATAAATTTCATATTATAATACTACAATGACAGTATGTCAAATAGTTAATTTATTAACTATATATATATATATATATATATATATATATATATATATATACATATATATATATATATATATATATATATATATATACACTAGAAGCGCCCCGCGGTTTCACCCACGTAAGTCTACTTCCCGTGGGAATATCGGATTAAGAGTATGCTATGTTTTTGAGAGATATATTCTCTCTAGCTGGAAATATATATGTGTTAAGCCATTAATAATCACGATTTCATATTCACATTTAAATATAACTTGCATAAGTATAATATTGCGTTATCAGAGGATAAATTGTAAAAATTGATACCTACTAACGGCAAATATTGCATTCACAATTTAAAAAAAAAAAGTATACAACCTAACAAAAAAAAATCACTACAATAGGTAACGACAAATATTATTTATTCAAATAAAAAAATTAAATATGCTTTCCTTCTTACTTGACACTTATTGTTATATTTTGGACAATTTACACAACATCTTTATAGCCTACGTGTTATTCTGATGTATAAGTTAAATTATTGTAAAGTTTCATTAAAATCCATTCGGTAGTTTTGGCGTGAAAGAGGAACAAACATCCACACATTCACACATCCACACAAACAAACATTCTGCTTTATAATATAAGAAGGATATATATATATATATATATATATATATATACATTTATAATCACATATATGTGTATATATATATATATATATATATATATACATTTATAATCACATATATATGTATATATATATATATATATATATATATATATAAACATATATGTATATATATCTATATATATATATGTATATATATATATATATATATATATATATATATATATATACATATACATATATATATATATATATATATATATATATATATATATATACATATATAGATTAATGTATATATGTATATATATATATATATATATATATATATATAATGGGTGATTTTATAAGAACTATCGGAAATTAAAAAAAAAGAAAACACAAAATTCAGAAAAATGCATGAAATATTTATTTGGATTGATAGTTGGGTCGATATAATTTAATGTTTGAAGATTATTTCATGCAAATGTTGGCCGCGGCTGCGCCTCAAATGGTCCATCCGCTTAGTCCAATTTTGGCATACTCTTTGCAACATTTCGGCCGGTATCTCACGAATAATGTTGGCAATGTTGGCTTCCAGTGCGTCAATCGAAGCGGGCTTGTCGCTATAGACA
>OY776277.1:80218786-80233786 GCA_963675445.1 Linnaemya vulpina | reverse complement strand
ACCATATAAACAAAATACAGCAACAACCGACACATGAAATTAATGAGCTACGTCACGCCATTGTAGAATTAGGCAAAAGATTCGACAAGCTCTCGGCAAAACCACGCTCTCGAAGTTCTTCAAGACACCGAAGTCGCTCGCAAGTACGACCCACAAATTACTTAAACCCAAATAGCAGTGAATGTTGGTACCATAAAACATTCGGCAAAAACGCTAAAAAGTGCCGCAGTCCATGCCGACTTAAGGAACAACAAGTGAACACAATGTCTACAACAGCATCATCGTCGTCAAATTGACTCAAAAGGACGCCGGAGGAGCCTGGCGAAAGCCCCTCTAGCAAGCGCCATATACTTCGCCTCCAAATTAAAGACAAGTTCACGCAAACAAATTTTTTAGTAGATAGCGGGGCAGATGTTTCTGTTTTGCCAATTAATTTTAAATCATCTAACATTCGTCCAACTGCCATTACATTGTTTGCCGCTAATGGATCACCCATAAAAGTTGTCGGTCAAAAACATTTAAAAATTGACTTTGGTCTACAACGCGATTTTAATTGGTCATTCGTAGTGGCCAACGTAACGTCACCAATAATCGGGTCGGATTTTATTAAACATTTTGATTTGTTAATCGACTTACGTCGTAATCGGCTTATCGATAATAGCACCGGCTCAGTCTCGCAGCTTACAGCTATCAATTTTAACGAAACAACCGGCATTGAGACACTTGAAATTAACGAACCATTTGCTACAATATTAAAACAATTTGCTGGCATCGAACAACTATCGCCATATGGTTCGGCAACAAAATCTACCATAGTTCACCGCATAGAAACATCGGGACAACCAGTTTTTTGTCGACCACGCCGCCTTTGCCCCGAAAAACTCGCCGCAGCAAAAAAAGAATTTAATTTTTTACAAGAAAGTGGTATATGCCAATCAGCTAAAAGTAATTGGTCCAGCCCGTTACATATGGTCAAAACAAGCGACGGATCTTGGCGACCATGTGGTGATTATCGCGCTCTTAATTCGCAAACACTACCCGACCGCTACCCTCTACCGTTTTTGACGGATTTTACCACAAACTTGCGAGGTAAAAAGTTATTTTCGAAAATAGATTTGCAAAAAGCATTTCATCAGGTTCCAATTCACCCGGTCGACGTCCCGAAAACCGCCATAAGTACGCCATTCGGTCTCTTCGAGTTTAAATATATGACTTTTGGAATCTGCAACGCTGCACAAACATTCCAGCGACTCATAAATGAAGTACTACCAGGGCTTGATTTTGTTTTCCCATATATCGACCACATTTGCGTAGCATCAAGTTCGCTCGAGCAGCATTGCTCCGACCTTGCGCAAGTTTTTTGTCGCTTGCGCGATAATAATCTGGCAATCAACCTTAAAAAGTGCGAATTTGGAAAAAACAAAATAAAGTTTTTGGACCATTTAGTCGATGCTGAGGGTATAAGACCCCTACCTGAAAAAGTTGATGCTATTAGACATTTCCCAAGGCCGAAAATTGCGCAAGAGCTTAAAAGGTTCATCGCCATGGTGAACTTCTACAGAAAGTTCTTGCCTCACGCGATCGAGTATCAAATGCAACTTCAGAGCTTAATTACTGGCAACAAGAAAAATGACCGCACAGCAATAAAATGGTCTCCTAGTACCGACGCCGCTTTCGAACGTTGCAAAAACGAGCTGGCCACTGCCACGCTTCTCGCTCATCCAGCCCCCGAAGCACAGATGGTCTTGTATGTTGATGCCTCGGACACTTCCGTAGGTGCTGCATTACATCAGCAAATTAACGGAAGTCTCCAGCCTGTGGGCTTTTTTCAAAAAAGTTAACAAAGTCCCAAACCAGGTATTCAGCATATGACCGTGAACTTGCAGCCATGTACCAAGCTGTTTGTCATTTTCGTTACATGATAGAGGGACGGAGTTGTTACATAGTAACCGACCACAAACCTCTAATCTTCGCCTTCCGCCAGAAACTTGAAAAAGCTTCACCGCATCGAATACGACAGCTCGATTTTATAAGCCAGTTTACTACCGACATCCGGCACACACCCGGCTTAGAGAACGCAGCAGCAGACGCCCTTTCCCGCATCGAAACAGTTAGTCAAGCGATCGATTATGAGCGTATAGCTTTTGCACAAGAAAATGACAATGAACTTCAGCAAATGATCAAGACACCAGAGGGTGAAACAAATTCACTGAAGCTAAAATTTTTTTTAATACCAGGCAGCAACAAACAAATAATATGTGATACAACTACTTCACATATTCGCCCATACATTCCGAAAGAATTTCGTAGCAGGTTTTATCAACGGTTCACAGTTTATCACACCCTGGTGTGCGCGCTACTACAAAAACGATTTTATCCAGATTTTGCTGGCCTGGAATCCGTAAGGACTGCGCTACTTATGTACGAAGTTGTTTGCAGTGTCAACGATCAAAAGTTCAAAGACACACCCGTTCGGCAGTTGCTAAGTATGAGCCACCAAAAGAGCGATTTTCACACATCAATATCGATATCGTTGGTCCGTTACCGCTATATGAAGGACAACGTTACTGTTTAACCATAATCGACCGTTTTACTCGATGGCCCGAAGCTGTCCCAATACCCGACATGTCAGCCGAATCAGTAGTAAAGGCAATTGTAAGCCAATGGATTTCGCGGTTTGGTGTACCAGCTCGCATAACTTCCGACCAAGGACGCCAATTTGAGTCCAGCATTTTCGCTGAACTTTTAAAAACTATCGGCTCAACACACCTGCGTACCACCCCGTATCATCCACAATCGAATGGTATAATCGAAAGGTGGCACCGTTCATTAAAGGCTGCTATTTTGTGTCGCGAACCGGCAAAATGGGTAGACCATCTTCCACCCATTTTACTAGGACTTCGTGTTGCATTTAAACCAGACATTGACGCTTCACCAGCAGAGATTGTTTACGGATCAACATTGACTATACCTGGAGAATTTCTTCAGCCAGCAAATTTGCATATTACAAGCAGCAATTACTTATATGAGTTTCGCCAAACAATGCAAAAATTAAAGCCTACCGACACTGCTCACCATATAGCCCCACGTACTTTCATTACAAAGAGTCTGCAAAACTCAACACATGTTTTTATTCGCAAATGGTTCAACACGACCAATACTTAAGAAAACGAATCCCAACTCTGATGGTACAGCAACTGCCCTCAACCCAACCGCTTACTCTTCGCCTAAAGCAATAAATCCTAAAACTACTTTAAGTGGCAGACGGGTTACAATACCTTTAAGGTTCAGGTGAACCTCCTCCAGCGGGGGGATTGATGTGGCACCCTATGTTAGAGTAGCCAACTAGTTACTAATTATTTTAATCAAATACTCACTTCAAAAAATGCTTCATGATTTTTTGCATCACTGCAAAACACTCTCTATAAATTTTTCATTTCGCCAATACAGACGCGTTTGCCGAATTATGAAATTAATTTCCATAAGTAGATTTAAGTAAACCTTTAGCAAATAAAGGCTGAAGTGCCTAAATAAAATACAAGGTTTAATTATTTATTGGTAAAATAAACCAAATATATGTATATATATATATGTATATATATATATATATATATATATATATATATATATATATATATATGTATATATAAATATATATATATATATATATATATATATATATATACATATATGTATATATATATATATATATATATATATATATACATGTATATGTATATTAATATATATATATATATATATATATATATACATATTTATATACATATACATGTATATATATATATATATATATATATATATACATATCTATTATATAAATAGGCAAAGAAAAATTTTTAGATCCCTTTTTCTCCTTTGTTTGCCAACCGATTTTCTTCATTCTTTTACCAAATCGTAAACATGGTTGAGCTTTAGTGACCCGACTATATATTATTTAAATCGGTTCAGTATTAAAGAAATAAAAGGCTCCTAAAGTTTACACCACTACAAATGCTAAAAACACACACGTACATTCACTTATGTAAGTGTTAGTTAGTAAAAATATAATCAAAGCTGAGAGTTTTTAAGAGCACCTACATATTACATATGTATATGTATGTGAGTAATAAGATTTTTTCTCTTCAAATGAGTGAAAGTTCAGAATGAAAGAGATGATAATTATATATATATGTACATGGTCATTACAGTTTTGTGTTATTCGGAAAGAAATTTGAAAACACTTATTTGTTTTGCATATACTTATATATGTACGTTTTTTATGTGTTTTGTTTTTTAAGCTACAAACTTTAATTTGTTCCCGCACTTTGTTAAAAAGTCAGTGATTATTAAAGAGGTTAATATTAAAAAATTTAAATTTATATACATATTCATTAATATTTGTTATTTTTATTTTATAAAATTTTTTCATCAATACATACATATGTATGTGAATTTAGTTTTTGAATTAAAATGCCACGACCACGGACAGTATCTGGTCGAAGAGAAAGACGCAGACGAGCAAACCAATATATTTTGAGGAATAGTTCAAGAAATATCGACATTCAGTCCAATAGTTTTAAATGTGCTTTAAATATTGTTCCAAATAATTTTGTCATTCATAATTGTGGTCCAATGGAATTAATATGCCGTTTTTGTGGTGCTAATCAATTTGGAGTCTGAAGTAACTCAAAGTGATTCAACTTCTTTCACACATGTTGTCACAAAGGAAACGTTTCCGTGATGCCATTGACTCAAAACAGCTTCTTTAATTGTTTGTTTAACAATTTGCAACCAAATAATGCTGTTGAAAAACGTAAATCAAAAAACTTTTTTGAAAATATACGTGCTTTTAATTCAGCTTTTGCAATGGTCAGTACTGAAGCAAAAATTGATAGGAATTCTATGCAAGGAATCTATCATTTTAACTGTGTTATCTGGTGACATTCTTAAAACAGTAATCTTAGCTCCAAAAAATGATGACTGTGGTGTAATTAATGACGATATTCTCAACCGTTTACCAGGAGAAGAGAAAGTTTACTTCAGTTTCGATAAAATTAAGCCTGACGACAGTAACTCATGCCTAAATGATTATCCAACTGAATTTCTAAATTCACTAAATGTTAGCGGTATGCCACCTCATAAACTAAAGTTAAAAACTAATGCAATAGTAATGCTCATTCGTAACTTAAATACGGCACAAGCTTTAGTAAATGGAACACGAATGAGAGTTAAATGCATGCATCACAACTCGATTGACTGTGAAGTATTAACGGGGCCGCTGCAAACAAAAGAATTCTTATTCCAAGAGTAAATTTAACATTTGCTGGGACGATACTTCCATTTCAGTTTCAAAGAACGCAATTCCCCATCATACCCGCATTTGCTATGACTATTAACAAATCGCAAGGTCAGACATTTGAAAAAGTTGGTGTATTATTGAGACGTCCTGTGTTTTCGCATGGACAATTATATGTTGCTGCAAGTAGAGTCCGCTCATTTGAAAGCTTGAAGTTTTATGTAACCAATGATAATGCCCAAGGTAGATTACTCAATAATGATCGTATTTTTACAAAAAACATTGTTTACAGAGAACTTTTAAATCCACATTGATACAAATTGTATTGAATTTAGTAATATAAGTACAATAAAAGGTCGTGTTTAATTTTTAAAATAATTTAAGCATAACATCTTTTTTAAATTTTCTTATAAAAGTTTTTAGAAGCAAGAATTAAAAATATGAATGAATATTATGTATATACTTATGCTTTACTTAACATACATGTAATTTTATGTTCTAGGTCTATAAATATAAAAATACATTTGTACATACATACATATGTATATGAATTTCTTCAATTGCGATTGACTTTTTTTAATTAAATTAGTTCTTGAATATTAATTGCGGTACTAGGCGTTCCTTTACGTCTTCACACACAAACTTAAGGAATATTTAGTAACATAAAACAAAAAGGTACCAATAAAATTGAAAATAATAAATTTGGTCGAATTTCGACCATGGGGCGAACACTAGTTTTAATAACTGTAGTATGAAAATTATGAAAACAGAAAATACATAATTCATGAGAAATATTTTTTTCCACCAACGCAGATTGTTAACATAACTAAACCAAATCTTGAATTTGATGGTATTATTTTAGAACATACACAAAATACTGTGGCGATTATTATATTCTCACATTTTGCTAGACTGCAACGTAAGCATAAAATAATTATGTTTCTTAGCTCATATTAGATTTTAAGTACATTAAAAAGTTATTCTTAAGATTCACTTTGATAGACGTATACCTTTTTTTAAAAAGCAATCGGCGTTTATTATTAAACGTAACTTGCGCATCAGTTCCGCATCAGTAGGTATAATACTGATAAGTCTACCCACCCTGACGAAATGCCGAAGCTGTTCCAGGTTGGTGGTAGTGTCGTGGTGCCACTATTGATAGTTGCTATCATTAGGGAAAAAAAAAAAAAAATATATATATATATATATATATATATATATATATATATACCGGCTGGCTGATGAAAGCCGCTACCAAAAAAAAAATGTAATAACTTTTTTTCTATTTAATGAATGTGGTCCATTTTTTTTATTTTGCAGATTAATTTTTAGATTTGACAAAAATGGATAACTGGGACACCGAAACAAGAATTTGGATTGTCCGCCGTTGTCACGCACTGGAGTCCGTAGTTTCGGTTCAAAGAGAGTATAGGCGCACATTTGGCGGCAATCCTCCGAGCAGATGGACCATACTGAGACCTGTAAACAATTTTGCCGAGCATGGGACAGTCAACGGAAGACCTTACCATCGAAACCCTTCAGTTCGAACGGATGAAATAATCGCTGCTGTAGCTGCTGGGATACAACATAATCAAAGAGTTTCGACTAGAAGCTTATCTGCTCAAATGGGTATAAGCAGAGAGTCATTACAGTCAATTATGCACAAAGATTTGGACTTATTCCCATATAAAATTCAAATGGACAAACTGAACGCTGCAGACTTGCCAATTCGCTTGGAATTTTGCCAGAAGATGCTTCAAATAGTGGAAGAGGATGGAAACATGTTGAACTGTCTTTTCATGTCTGACGAAGCCCATTTCAAATTGAGCGGCAACATAAACAAACAAAATTGTCGAATATGGAGTGCTTCCAATCCACAGACACTGCATGAGACGGAATTGCATCCAATTCCTGTCACAGTGTGGTGTGCAGTTTCATCACGCTGCATTGTCGGGCCCTACTTCTTCGAAGAAAACGGTCACCCCATTACTTGAGCATGTTGAGAGAGTTTTTCTATCCAGAATTACGCCGAAAGAGAATTCCTTTTAACTCTGTGTGGTTTCAGCAAGATGGTGCACCTCCTCACATAGGCCGACCTGTTATGACAGAATTGCGACGAAAATTTCCCAATAAGCTGATATCCAGAAAATCCACATTCCGTTGGCCACCCAGGTCGCCTGACCTTACTGCACCTGACTTTTTCTTGTGGGGTTATTGCAAACAGGAAGTTTACATAGCAAAACCAACAAATTTGAATGAACTAAAGATGCCGCACATGCATCAACGAGCAGGCGGGGCATTTAAATTCCATTATTTTTAAACAAATTAAACTGTATTTAATAAAATTGAATGAGCTTTAACATGAATAAAAGAAATATGTATTCCATACACTGAAAAAAAATTTATTTGAGTTTCTTAATTTAGCAATATTCATCAGTTTATATACATGTATATTTATATAAACTAGTGTTCGCCCCATGGTCGAAATTCGACCAAATTTATTATTTTCAATTTTATTGGTACCTTTTTGTTTTATGTTACTAAATATTCCTTAAGTTTGTGTGTGAAGACGTAAAGGAACGCCTAGTACCGCAATTAATATTCAAGAACTAATTTAATTAAAAAAAGTCAATCGCAATTGAAGAAATTCATATACATATGTATGTATGTACAAATGTATTTTTATATTTATAGACCTAGAACATAAAATTACATGTATGTTAAGTAAAGCATAAGTATATACATAATATTCATTCATATTTTTAATTCTTGCTTCTAAAAACTTTTATAAGAAAATTTAAAAAAGATGTTATGCTTAAATTATTTTAAAAATTAAACACGACCTTTTATTGTACTTATATTACTAAATTCAATACAATTTGTATCAATGTGGATTTAAAAGTTCTCTGTAAACAATGTTTTTTGTAAAAATACGATCATTATTGAGTAATCTACCTTGGGCATTATCATTGGTTACATAAAACTTCAAGCTTTCAAATGAGCGGACTCTACTTGCAGCAACATATAATTGTCCATGCGAAAACACAGGACGTCTCAATAATACACCAACTTTTTCAAATGTCTGACCTTGCGATTTGTTAATAGTCATAGCAAATGCGGGTATGATGGGGAATTGCGTTCTTTGAAACTGAAATGGAAGTATCGTCCCAGCAAATGTTAAATTTACTCTTGGAATAAGAATTCTTTTGTTTGCAGCGGCCCCCGTTAATACTTCACAGTCAATCGAGTTGTGATGCATGCATTTAACTCTCATTCGTGTTCCATTTACTAAAGCTTGTGCCGTATTTAAGTTACGAATGAGCATTACTATTGCATTAGTTTTTAACTTTAGTTTATGAGGTGGCATACCGCTAACATTTAGTGAATTTAGAAATTCAGTTGGATAATCATTTAGGCATGAGTTACTGTCGTCAGGCTTAATTTTATCGAAACTGAAGTAAACTTTCTCTTCTCCTGGTAAACGGTTGAGAATATCGTCATTAATTACACCACAGTCATCATTTTTTGGAGCTAAGATTACTGTTTTAAGAATGTCACCAGATAACACAGTTAAAATGATAGATTCCTTGCATAGAATTCCTATCAATTTTTGCTTCAGTACTGACCATTGCAAAAGCTGAATTAAAAGCACGTATATTTTCAAAAAAGTTTTTTGATTTACGTTTTTCAACAGCATTATTTGGTTGCAAATTGTTAAACAAACAATTAAAGAAGCTGTTTTGAGTCAATGGCATCACGGAAACGTTTCCTTTGTGACAACATGTGTGAAAGAAGTTGAATCACTTTGAGTTACTTCAGACTCAAAATGCTTAGCACCACAAAAACGGCATATTAATTCCATTGGACCACAATTATGAATGACAAAATTATTTGGAACAATATTTAAAGCACATTTAAAACTATTGGACTGAATGTCGATATTTCTTGAACTATTCCTCAAAATATATTGGTTTGCTCGTCTGCGTCTTTCTCTTCGACCAGATACTGTCCGTGGTCGTGGCATTTTAATTCAAAAACTAAATTCACATACATATGTATGTATTGATGAAAAAATTTTATAAAATAAAAATAACAAATATTAATGCTAATGAATATGTATATAAATTTAAATTTTTTAATATTAACCTCTTTAATAATCACTGACTTTTTAACAAAGTGCGGGAACAAATTAAAGTTTGTAGCTTAAAAAACAAAACACATAAAAAACGTACATATATAAGTATATGCAAAACAAATAATAAGTGTTTTCAAATTTCTTTCCGAATAACACAAAACTGTAATGACCATGTACATATATATATAATTATCATCTCTTTCATTCTGAACTTTCACTCATTTGAAGAGAAAAAATCTTATTACTCACATACATATACATATGTAATATGTAGGTGCTCTTAAAAACTCTCAGCTTTGATTATATTTTTACTAACTAACACTTACATAAGTGAATGTACGTGTGTAAATAATTAAATAGAAAAAAAGTCTACTCTTCAAATAAAACGAAAATAAACGTGTTTATAAGATATATATTTTTTACACCTAAAGTAAATTAAAATATTTAAAGATTATTTTGTGCAAAAAAATTAGTTTAGAAAAATATTTAGTTAAACATAATATATTATCACTTGTTTTTTCTTAAATAAAAAAAATATAATTGTCTTAAACGTTAAAGGCTGAAAAATTAAAACGTCGTTTGATATTGTCAGTACAAACCTTTTGCAAAGGTCTTTTAATGAACTTCGGTTGTTCTTCATGTTTTGCACATCTGTATTTTTTTATAAAACCTTCGGTTCTATTTTCTATATAATAGAAAATATAAATTTCTTTTGCTGACTTTGTCTCTATGACTCTTTTAGAAATATGATCCAACAGATTTTGCAGAGGTACACTTCCTGAACTTTCAGTAATAGAAATTCCTTGAGGATAACTGTTAGTTTTTTCTTTCGCGAGTTCTTTGTATGGTACAAGTATTTTCTACCCTTAATTTTCTAACCAATGCATTAGATACTCGTATTTTTGTAAGTTCAAGCTTTGTAAGCATCCCCAAAGTTTTGAATGTACAAATTTTTTGGTTGGTTTTTGAAATACTAGAAGTAAAATCAATTACTTCTTGAGGAAACATAGCACGTACCTCATCCCTTCTGTATCGTTTGGCGCGATCACAGCACTCCGCAAATGATTTACGTGGCCGACCAAGTGCAGCACTAGTAGAACATTCAGCCTTAGTAAAGTTAATTGTAAATGTGCGTTCAAACCAATTTGCATTATTTTTTTTTAAATCGCGACTTCGTACGATTAGAATCCTACCACCTTTGTTTGAAATTAGAGTAAAAGCCTCTATATATTGTATCCAAAATTTCACATGCTCTAGTTTCGTTTATGCCAACGTGCGATTGTTTCAAAAACTGTTTTAATTTGTGAAATAGAAAAACTTTCCATTGGGCCTTAGTTTCAGTTATAATTAAAAAACCGGAGAAAAATCGCTTGTACTTTTCGCGTTCGTCGGAACTTGTTGAATGACAAAAATCGATCAATGAACACCTATAAATACTACATATTTTGCAATATTTTAATCGACAGGTAATTATGAATGTTCGCATATTTCGAAAAGTGCACTTTCCTTTTAATTTTCCACGCAAATTTATTAGCTTTTATTGCTTTGCTACTGCAGTTGTCAAAATCAAATAACCTTTTGTTTATTACTTTTTTTTAATTCTGGGAATCATAAAAATATTCATTAATGTTTATTCCGAAGAATTTTGTGCATATCTGGAGCAATTTTTTTTAATTCATACCTTTACTTAATTGTGAATAAAAGCGAAACGCATACATCCATTTTCATGATTTATATCTCATTTTGTTCATAGATTAAGCGACATTATGTGAAAGTAATAAGTCTTGACAATTTTTCACCGTTTTAGATTTCTTATGGTATAAAAAAATTTATTTTTTAGGCAAAAAATATTTTTTTCTTCATACATTTATTTATAACTGCTAAACTGTTGCTTATGTAGCAAAACGTTATATAAACAGATGAAAGCAATTGAAATTCTTAATTTTTCTAAATTTGTTTAAACAAAATCCGACTAGTGGATCTTGAGTTATGTTAAACAAAAGAGCCTTATCAGAATTGGGTCGCGAATCAATCAGCTGAAGAATGTTGTACTGTGTAATGCAACAAATTGAGAGGTGGAACCTGGTGGCACTTGCAATCGATTAAAAATTTAAAAACAGATATTAGACAATGTATTAGTAGTGATTTCTAACTATGGGAAAGTCCAAATGTTTGGAGAAAAAAGAGATTTTTGTTATATGTTCATAAAAATAAACAAACAAACAAAAACTTAAGTCTTTACAGAGTTTATTTTTTCAATTTTATTATACTGAAATAAAAACGTTAGCTCACATAATTAAATAATATTCGTTTTGAAATTCTTAGGTTTAAATTAAGTTGGTTCGGAGTTTGAGACGGCTATAAAAAAAACTAGCAGTCAGATCGGAGTAATTGTTTTTGATTTGATTGTATCATTTAGTCTAAATTTTCAAAATATCACTGCATATTGCATGAGGGGTATGTTGAAAATTTGTCTTTTTTCCGCGAAAACACCAGTGTGCGGTAGCAGGATGTCTAACAATATTTTTGTCTTCCAATGTACCGACAATGCTTTTTCTGACAACGTTCCAGGACAAAAATTGTAAGTTCAGACGGTTGTTAGATATTTTCTCCAAATTTTTCTTACAATATTTTAAGATCTGCCAATCGTGTGTACATAGCTTAAGTCTGAAGATTTGTTATAAATCCTTGACATTTTTCAATATTAAAGCGTTTGTGGATTCTTTAATTGCTTTATTTCTTTACTCAATAACATATATATTTACTGTTGCCGATTTTAACCGCACGATATTCAAATTAAATATTCGAATATCGATAAAATATATCCGTAAAGCCAAGCAAATGCAGTTTAATTTTAAAAAGCATATGGCTGAATTTATCGAAGGCTTTTCTAAATATATATATATATTTATATATATATATATATATATATATATATATATATATATATGTATATATTTATAGATATATATATATATATATATATATATATATGTATATTTTTATAGATATATATATATATATATATATATATATATATATATATACGTATATATATATATATATATATATATATATATATATATATTTATAGATATATATATATATATATATATATATATATATATATTTATAGATATATATATATATATATATATATATATATATATATTTATAGATATATATATATATATATATATATATATATATGTGTATATACATATATATATATATATATATATATATATATATATATGTATATATTTATAGATATATATATATATATATATATATATATATATATATATTATATATATATATATATATATATATATATATATATATATGTATATGTATATATTTATAGGTAGATATATATATATATATATATATATATATATATGTATATTTTATATTTAAAGTATATATATATATATATATATATATATATATAATAGCGAAACACCTGCACACTTCGTAGCGCAAAAAAGAAAAAAAATTAATTCGAATTCATTTAAATCAGTGATAAACTGCTTTTATTGTAATGCTCTGTGGTAAACAACATTTGTTGCTTTTCCATTTTCGGTGTAAATATACAAAACCGATTGTTTGCCAACGCGCGAACAAGCTACATAGAACTGTCCATGTGAGAAAACTGAATACACTAAATTCAGTCCACAAATGTCTAAAAACTGAAGTCGTTTAAATTCAAATGGTATACCAGACGGAATTATTGGGGTACGTGGAATGAATACATCTTCGCCTTTTAATTTTCCACTTAAAGTATGTTGCGGCTCCAGACATTTGTTTAGTTTATTTTTTTTTTGGTTTTTGTAAGGTTTAAAAAAATTTGAATAAATAAAATGGTGGTATGATGTCTAAATGTGATCAGAATGAAAGATGGATGCTAATAGTAATGCCACAGAGTAATAGATTAAGTAGGAGGTTGCCAGAGTGAGCGAGTCAAACAGAGTTGTATGAATGGAAGTGACCAGTGCGGGAAGGTCGATTCAATGGATGAGTGCGTGAGTAGGAATGGTATGCAAGGATGGTGCGTGTGTGTTAGGTAAGGTCCTTGGAAGATAGGCATGCGTTTCCAAGGAATGTAGTCCAGTAAGAAATTTGATGTGGCCGTTAAGAATTCTAAAAAAGGGAAGGTATTAAAGCTCGGTGGCGAGCAGACGTATGAAAGGAAAGTTTTTGAGTGTGGTGGCGAGCAGACGTAATCAGAGAGAAAAGTATTAAAGTTTGGTGGCGAACAGACATAATAGTAATATTAATAAAGAAAGTACTTGATTGTGAGGCGAGCAGAATAATTGAAAGAGGTTTTGTAACCGGGGGATACTAAAAAAAAAAAAATTAAAGAAGTCTTGGATTTGGCGGCCTAAGCCAAAGAAGTCATTTAATACTGGTGGCGTATATAAACTGAAGAAGACAGAGATTGGACACCGGAAGTTATCTACCCAAGCCCAAAAAAAAAAAAAAAGGAAGAGGGTCAGAGCAAAGCAAGGCATAAAGGAAGACCAATTTATTTCAACAGGTATCAAGAAAAGAAACCCGGCGAGTAACAGGTAACCAAATCCTAATACATAATTATAACCGAAAAAAAGAAAAAAAAAAGAAATTGTCGAACAAGACATACCATACGTCCCCTAAAGAAGATCGTTTGTGAAGACACTGCCATAGGAATAACAGACAAAAAATTAACAAAAGATTCAATATTTCGCCAATTGGATAAGAGCAAAACAAAACATATATATAGAAACAATTTAAACCAAAATAGAATTTATATTAAAACAATCAAAGATAAACGATTAGATTTTAATTAGATTAATATATATAAATATTGTTAGTGTATAAGTGTTAGTGATTTAAGTAAAATCTTGTTTTTTTTTTGTTAGTGCCTACATATAAAAGCAAACATAAAATTTAAAGTAGATTATCGGTTTTAATTCCCTTATAAGAAAAGGCTTGTCATTGTAAGGCAATTTGACCGGATATTTCAGGTGCTGATAAGCCATCTAAGAGAGCTCTATTAGGTAGGTGAGGTGCCGTAGAAGACTCCAGTATTTATATACAAGTTTTTTTTTAAGGAAGACCAAATTATTAATATTGGTGTAGAATCGGTTTTTATATTGAGACAATTACCCTAACTTCCGGTTCGTAAGGAAGTAGAAAGAAATTACGTAACGACGTTTGAGTAAGTTTTTTTTTATATTGAGGCACCGTGTTAGTTAAGAATTTTGGTGAAAAATTTTATATATTAGATTAAGTTTATTTTAATTTTTGTTATTATTTAATATAGTTTCAAAATATGTGAATTTCTCTTTTTTTTTGAGTCAATATAGAATGTGATTATGCTTGTTAACTAAATTTTTGTTATTTCGAGTAGGATGGATGTGAGGTAAGTGTGCATAGCGTGCGTGTGGGTTTTGGGGACACAGAAAAATAAATTTTGAGGAAAAAGGTGTCCCAGGTTGGGTGGGCAAAGTGGAGAAATGCCAACGATTCTCCCTCCAAAAAAATGTTTCCTGTTTGTAGTAATTGTTTGTTTTATTATAAGTTGTGT